>SNQJ01S0268318.1:0-11836 GCA_010110895.2 Picea sitchensis | reverse complement strand
AACTTAATGATCTAAAAACCTTGGAGTTTGATCAACTTCTAGGAACATTGACTGCTTACGAAATGAGAATAGTTAAAGATAAACCCACCTCCAGAGAAGCATCATTCAAAGAAGACAAGAATGAGGATTCTGAGCTCGATGAAGTTGAAGCAAAATTTGTGAAGAGACTGAAGAAGGGATTAGGCAAATACAAAGGTAAAATACCTTTCAAATGTTTCAACTATGGTATAATAGGTCATTTTGCAAATAAATGTCCCCACAAAAGAAAGGATCAGAGGTATGACGATGAGGAGAAGCATAAGAATGGAATTTTCTTTAAAGAGAATAGCTTTAAGAAGAAAAGTCTTTGCGTAAACAATGAGGATGATCCTTCAGATGATGAAGACTATGACTCCCCTATTGAATATAAATTAAATGACTTCATACTTATGGCCAAAGAGGATTATGATAATAACAACACAGGAAGTGAAGTTAATGAAGAAGAAGTTGTGGTTGACATGGAAGGAGAACTGATCAGTGCACCGGAAGAGATTGACAGACTAAGAATTAAGAACAGAAAGCAAAGACAATTGTTGATATAGTTCGAGAAAGATAGTAAAGGACCTGATGAAGACCTTGTCCTATTAAAAGTGGAATTAGAGGAGGCAAAGAAAATTGAAGATATTCTGAAACAACAACTATCAAAAAAAAGGGCACGATGTGAATCTTTAGAACAAGAAGTAGTGAAAATGAGGAAAGAAATGGAGAAGTTTCAAGACTTGTATAAACATAATCTATCAAGTATCAAAGCCTCAGAAGGACTAGCCACCATTCTGAACTAGCAAAGGAATCCAAAGCTGAAAACTGGTTTGGGTTATGAAGAAGGATCAGGTAGCAGTAAGACGAGAAATGAGGAACAAATCAAGTTTGTCAAGTGTACAACCAATAACTGCAACAAACCTGCAGAAACAAAGGAAGACAATCAGCTTCCCAGGACGAGCAAAGAAAAAGGTGCTAGGACTGAATCTGCAGAACAAAGAAATAATGCACTCCCTGCTGAAAGATGTCATCAGCATGGAAGAAATCGATTTTCTCAAAGAAGACAACTGCTTTCCAGGTACAAAGAATTTTTCTATGGTTATTGTTTCTACTATTCTAATTTTGGTCACAAAGCTGTAAATTGTTCCTACAGACTTAGACATGAGAAATTAAGATTTCAAAGGAATAATTACTTCCCACAACAAAGATTGATGTAGCCAAATAACAAACCTTCATAGAATGCAACTTGCCAAATTAAGTCTACAGACATACAACCAAGAAAGCCAAGAAATAATCAACAGTGATCTTTTGCTACGCGTCCGTCCCCGATCAATCCTGGATCCAACGTTTCAGGTCATTTGTCCATTTTGCATTTCGCGAGTTGGAAGGATAGAGCACTTCCTTCTTTTGACTTTTTAGTCAGTAGAATGTTGATATGCGACCATGTGTCTTTCCCAAAGATGGACGATCCTCCTTTCGAGATTTTGTATACCCGCTTCTCCTTGTTCTTTAATGAACGTGCAGGTTCTCCCTGATCCAACGATGGATGGACCCTGCACTTAGATCGAACTCCCGAGTTCTATTCTTGTCTACTGCGTGCTACTCCTTTCTGAATTCATATCTGACAGTCATCGGGGATTCTGAATAACATCCAACGTTCATTGTTGCTCCTCCTCTTCCATTATCATTGCGCTGCTGATCATGCTAATCTTTGCCATCGTTGTTTTTTCCATCAATGACAAGCTCACTCTCAACTGTAAACCTTCCAACAATATCCCCCTTTGGCATTGATGGCAACCCTGAATGGTTGCGCTAATATGTTTGGACCTCCAACTGTAGCATCCAATCCGAACCACTCCTTTTCTCCCCCTTTGACATCAATGTCAAAGAAAACACGCTCCCCCTGAGTTTTTGCAATATTTTTATGAGGTATCAGATATGCAATCAATACAAGACTCCCCCTAACAGGATGGACTTTCTTAGATGTGAGACGGGATAAAACCCAACTTCTGTCTAAGATATTCAAATGGTGTCTTGGCTAGAGGTTTAGTAAAAATGTATGCAATTTGTCATGTGGTTGGAATGTAATGGACCTGAACAACATGATTGGTGACCTGCTCTCTCAAAAAATGATATTTTATGGGAATATGCTTGGTCTTGGAGTGGAATACAGGATTTTTAGACACACTGATGGCACTAGTGTTATCACAATGAATCGGGATCGGTGCAGTGTAATTTACCTCCAAGTCTGCAAGTGTCTGAATCATCCATAATACCTGAGTGCAACAGGTAGCAACAGCAATGTACTCTACCTCTGTGGTTGATAAAGAAATGGAACCTTACTTTTTACTAAGACAGGCTACTAAAGAGTCACCCAGGAAGAATGCTCCTCCACTGGTGTTTTTTCTCTCATCAACACAGTTTGCCCAATCTGCATCTGAATAAGTAGTTAGCTGAAAATTTTGATTTTTGGGATACCACAGACCATAAGTCATTGTTTCTTTCAAATACCTGAATATCCTTTTGACAGCTTGAAAATGAATCTGCTTAGGTGTAGACTGATATCTTCCTACCATTCCTACAACATGCATTATGTCTGGGCGAGATGTTGTGATGTACAATAGGCTGCCAATCATTGATCTATATGAGCTTTGATCAACATCAGGTGAGTCATCATCCTTGCTTAATTTACATCTTGTAACCATAGGTGTACCCACAGGTTTAGAATCTTCCATTTGAAACCTTTTTAGCATTTCTCTTAGATATTTTTCTTGAGAGATGAACATCCCTTCAATCCTCTGATTAATTTGCAAACCAAGAAAAAATGGCAGTTCTCCTATCATAGACATTTCAAATTCTGATTCCATGGTAGAAGAAAACCATTGTACCAATGGATCCTTATTGCATCCAAAGATGATGTCATCTACATAGACCAATACGATGAGAAAATTATTATCCTCTGATTTAATATATAGATTGTTGTCAATTGTTCCTCTCTTGAACCCTTTTTCTTTGAAATACATATCCAGTATGTGATACCAAGCGCAAGGGGCTTGTTTTAGCCCATATAAAGCTTTCTTCATCTTGTATACTAAGTCAGGGTTATTAGATAGTTCAAAACCCTTTGGTTGTTCTGTATAGACTTCTTCACTTAAATATCCATTTAGAAAAGAGGACTTGACATACATTTGATAGACTTTAAACCTTTTATGACAAGCATATGAAAGAAACATTCTGATAGCTTCTAATCTTGCTATGGGCGCAAATGTTTCATCATAATCCAGTCCTTCTATCTGAGCATATCCTTTACAGACTAACCTTGCTTTGTTCCTGACAACTTGTCCTTGCTCATTCAACTTATTCTTAAAGATCCATTTAGAGACAATGACGTTTTTGCCTTCAGGTCTATGAACCAACTCCCACATACTGTTTTTCTCAATTTGATCAAGTTCATCATTCATTGCGTTAATCCAGTGGTCATATCTACTGGCTTCATTAAAATGCTTGGGTTCCAGCATGGATATGAAGGCTGTATGAGATTGCTCGATGTTTTTGATTAACTTTCTCCTGGTTTGTACACCTTTGTCTTTTTCCCCAATTATTTGACTTGCAGGATGATTCTTTTGAATGATTCTGGAGGAGGAATTTGTAGTTGACTATTGATTTGATCTTGACTGAGTGTCTGAGTATTCATCTGATTCAGAGTCTTCATTTTCTGATTCTTGGACCTATTGATCTTTAGCTTTAGTTGTGTCTTCTGTCGAAGGCTCGTTCCTGTACATCTCTCTCATTGGGATTCCTTCATCAACTTTTACATCAATACATTCAACCATTTTGTGTAGCCTCTTATTATAGCATCTATAGCCTTTACTGTTTGTAGCATACCCTAAGAAGATATCTTCATCATCCTTGTCATCATATTTGCCAAGGTTCTCATCATTATTCTTTATATAGCATTTACTCCCAAATACTTTGAAGTGTTTAATTGTAGCAGGTCTTCCAAACCAGAGTTCATAAGGTGTCTTGTCACTTTGTGGTCTGAGGTGAGCTTTGTTAAGCACATGAACTGCTGTGTGTATTGCTTCTACCCAATAGTTTTGACCAATGTTCTTCTCATTCATCATTGACCTGGCCATTTCCTGCACTGTTCTGTTTTGCCTCTCAACAACTCCATTTTGTTGTGGAGTTCTAGGGATTGTGTATTCTCTCTTGATACCATGATCATCACAGAATTACTTGAAGTCTCTTGACATAAACTCTCCTCCTTGGTCCGATATAACTTCCTTTAACCTCTTTCATGTTTGAGTCTCTGTTAAATCTTTAAATATTTTAAACGTTTCAAATGCTTCAACTTTTTCTTTGAGAAAGGCAACCCAAGTAAGTCTGGAGTAATCATCAATAATCAGCATGAAGTAGTTTTCTTTCTCTGTGCCTTCCAATCTGGATGGTCCACATAAGTCCATATGAACTAGTTGGAGTGGTTTCTCTGTTGAAGTAAAGCTCTTGGACTTAAACCGAGTCCTGTTTAGCTTCCCTACTTGGCATGGTTTACATATCGAATCTTGGGGCTTTGATATTCTAGGAAGATCTTTTACTACCTCAAGATTTTTGAGTTTGATTAAGTGATCAAAGTTTAGATGTCCAAGTCTTATATGCCATAAACAACTTTTATCATATTTTCTTAGATGACATTCTTCTCTATTTTCTTTCAGCACATATACATTATTTTCAGTCCTTATGCTATTGGCCACCACTTGACCTGAGTTTACAGACTTTATCTTGCAGTCCTTGGACGTCAACACTACTTCACATCCTCTGTCACACATCTTACTTACACTGAGCAGGTTATGTTTCATCCCTTCTACAAGTAGGATATCTTGGGCTTTTCCTTTTCCATTACTTAAGCTTACCATCCCTTTTCCCTTTATTTTTCCCGAAGCATCATTTCGAAAAGTTATGTTTCCAGATTTTCCTTCACTAAGTGATAGAAACTTACCTTTTTCTCCCATCATATGTTTGGAGCATCCACTATCTATATACCAAGGGTTCATTTTTATTTGAGCGGACAATACTATCCCACACTTGTCACTTTCCTTCTTCTTCCATAACTTGACATTTTCAACAGGGTATTTTGAGTCTGATTCATAGTTCTTTAACTGACAATCAATAGATTTATGTCCAAAGTTATGACAGGTGTAGCATTCAATCTCATTATTCAATAGGTCAAACTTATTGTTGCAGCGTTGTCTACTTCAAAATCAAATTCTTCGAATAATAACATCCATCTACATATCCTCCCCCCAACACTGGCTTGTTGACTAGATATTTTAGGGAAGAATGATTTGTGAACATTTAAAAATGCTTACCCGATAAATAATGCCTGAATTTCTGAAGTGCATATACCATGGCTAGGCCTTCTCTTTCTTTGGTGTTTTAATTCTGCTCATATTCTGACAACTTCCTGCTTGCAAAGGATATAGGATGGTCTAAATCCCCTGCTCCTGGTTGCGTCAGAATTGCTCCAAGTGTTATTTTTGATGCATCTACTTGCACATGAAATGTATTTTTGCAATTTGGAAACACTAATATGGGTGTTGTCACCATCTTTTCCTTTAGAGTGTCCAATCCTTGCTGACAATACTCATTCCACTGAAATTTGATGTCCTTTTTTAACAACTTTTCCATTGGTGTAGTAATCTGTATATAACCCTTTATAAACTCCCTAAAGTATCTTGTATGTCCTAGTATGGCTCTTAAATGGCACACTGACTTCAGTGGTAGTAATTTCACAATGACTGCAATCTTAGCAGGGTCAGCCAGTAAGCCCTATTTTCAAACTTTATGTCCCAACAATATCCCAAAATGTGTACCAAAAATTCATTTCTTAATTTTTAATGATATCTGACATTGCCTGCATCTTTCCAACATAAGTCTTAAAAATTCTACATGATCTTTCAAAAGACTATACACAGTCCAGTCATCCAAGTATACTTCTAGAAACTGATGTATGAATTCCTTAAAAGCAACTATGACTACCCTTGAAAAGATAGTTGGTGTATTCTTCAATCCAAAGGGCATGATTGTATATTGGTAGGATCCCCATTCTGTAGAAAAAGTAGTCTTATACCTATCCTCTGGATCTATTTTGATCTGATGGTAACTTGAGAATCCATCTATGAATGAATATGCTTCCTGGCCTCCTACATTCTCCAATACCTCATCTATAAAAGGGGTAGGGAAAGGATCGTGTAAGAAAGCATCATTGAGTTTTCTCAAATATACACAAATCCTTATCCCCCCTTGCTTATTTTCCTGGACTACCATGGGACTGATCCATTCATATTCCTCTATTGGTTCTATGATGCCAACTTCCAACATTCAGTCAATTCCTACTTTCACTTTTTTCTTATACAGTGGATTCAATCTGTAAGGTATATCTCTAACAGGTCTAGCCTCTGGTTTTAGGGGTATATTCATCTCACCTAGCTCCTCTAATATGTCTTTCATCTTTGTAAAGGTTGTTGGAAACAGGTCACTGTATTCATGCAATAACTCTATTATTCTTTCTAGTGTCTGCTCATCCTAGTATTCTCCAATGCTTGCCATTTTAGGATTTTCGTTTGTGCCAATATTGACTTTCTTGACTTTGATTGGTGTAGAAAAGGATTCTGACTTCATAAATGGACCTTCCACCTCTCTCCCTCTCCTTCAATCTCTATGATCTGAATGTTGCATAGATCATCTTCATCTAGTGCTTCCTCTTCGACATGATAACATGAGAGTAACTCTTTGACTGTATGTTTGTTCTACTATTGATATTATGTTATAATCTCGACCTCTTATTCATCAAAAAATATCACTCCCCTTATCAGCTTCAGAGCTGAATCAATGTTGGGGTTTTCATGCTCCAATGAGAAGGTTACTACAAAATTCTTTTGTAATCATGTCCATTTTTTCGTTCCTCTGCGCATCTCCTGGTCTATGTACCAGTTCCCTGGGATCCCTTCCAATGTATGAGTGAATTGATGAGTCCATTACTCTGGTGGTGTCATCCTCCATTATGTTCTGCATTTATCTAGGTGCTCAACTAGTATTTCTCTCCCATCATACTTTTTCACTGTAGTGCTCCCCTGTTCTATGCCAAATCTAATGCGTAATAGTTGTTTACACTGATACTAGTCCTGAATTATTTCTTTGTGCGCACCCCACCATCTAACAGGTGTTTCCTTAAGTGCAATATCCAGGGCTAAGAGCCTCCAATTTTCCAAAACTTCCTCATCATATTTTGTCAAGAATTCCTCTAAGTCATTTAGCCCATGAAAACTGGGAGGTTCCCTTATCTCTATACCAACCCATCTTACTGCGTAGTCTATTCTTGTCCACATCCTTGTGGAGACTTCATGTATTCGCTGTTGCAAATTCTCCAAACCTGTGTTTGACTCTGAAGCACACTATGTAATGCTTCTCCAACTAAGTACCCCATCTATAGTTGGGTTGACATAAGCTTCTTCTCACGCATTGGTTTTATATAACTGATTTATTTCTTCCAAATCCAAATAGGTTCCCTCTACAAACCTTTCTCCTTCTGAAGGATCCAATGGTGCAATAAATTTATATTCGCCTGATTCAAAAGTCATTTTCCTTGTCTTCAGGTTGATCACAACCTGGTTATCAAATGACCAATCCAACCCAAGTAATGTTGGGTAAGGTTTTGTGCCATCTACTATCTCTATCACTTCAAAATCTACCATAGTGCACACTCCATCCAAATCTACTGTCACACATTTAAGTCTTCCAATTGGTAACACTCTGTGTTGATTCGCTAGTTTCAACTAGACAAGTGAATAGCCTAATGCGGGTTCTCCCATATGCTGCCATGTCTTCTTAGGCAATACATTTTTAGCCATTTTTGTATAGTTTTGGCCCTTTTGCTGTGCTGTGGAATTAATCCTTGTGCCATGAATGACTGTTTTTCTGTGCTGATGATGCGGAGTTCTTGTCGCCCTGTGCGGACAAGATTTCAGTGATAACAACAGGACATGACACCCTTGTTGGTCTCTTGAAGACCAGCATAAGCTAGAGTTCCTACCTTACTTTTACTAAGCATTTGAACTATACCATAACCACTAATTAATAATGATTAGTTGTGTTCTAGGTGAATTTGTTGCATATGATCCCTTAAATAAATCATATCTTGACTTTTCATATGTTTCCTTCTTTTCTCTTTTACTAGAATGGAGGTGTTCCCATTTCTGGTCCTTTGCTTCCCTTACCTAGAGTCCCCAAATATGATGCAAGTCTAATGTTTATGTGATTCAAGATCATAACYCCTCGTTCCTAATAAATATCTAATATACACCTAATGTTGAATAAGAACTCATTGATATAGTTTCTTTCCTTGACCCATATCATAAAGGGGATGGGAAGTAGGAGTAAGATGTGGAAGGGGACAAAAACCTAAAAAGTACATGATTTATCTATTTAGGTGTACCCCTTACCTTTATTATTACAACATTCAATAGGATATAAGCTAGACTTTGATCTGACACTGGCCAACAATTGGAACTGTTGATGCAAGTCCTTTGTCTCTTTACCAATCATTCAAGACTAGCATTATATTTTTCTTCTGCTTGCTTGGAGTTTAAAAATCATTGTTATAACCCTAAATTGCACTATCCATGCTTACCTGGCATCAGGCCTACTGATTGCCCTTCATTTCCAAAGCCATGCTGAACAGACTCTTCAAAAAACCTCCTAAATTAAGTAGCCCACACCCTAACCTATCACTAGGCGTGTTGGAATGCTGGCAGGCCTTATACTGCACATGTTTGAACGCTGGCTGGCCCACTACAACAAGCGTTTACCTAACAAAGAAAAAAATCAGGAAAGTTTCCGCCGAGACGAGAAGCTTTTTGTCAGTTAAATGGAACTCCCAGCCATGCATGGCCGAGAGTTCGCCTAAAACCCTAGCTCCTTCTAGCCTATAAAAGGAGGGGTAGGGGTACTATTCAGAGGAGGAAAAATCATAGCAAAGAAACTCTGCCAAATTGCCAAGTCCGTTTTGTCCCAACCCTTTAGCCTTTCCTCAAGCTTTAGGAGAATTCAAGCAAAGACGTTGGAGGACAAAGAAGAGGAGGAGCCCAGGATCAGGATCGAGGAATGGTGGTTGGTCTCTGTAATCATTGTAAGTTGGTTCATATTGAGATTAATGAAAAAGATACTTTTCCTGTCCCAAATACATGAGTCTTATCTACTTTATTTGATTTGTGTTTAATCTCTAACCCTCTATTAGATCAATAGCATGCATGCGTAGTTTTGTCTCGATTGCAGGATCGCTTTTTGGAAGGAGCAGCAGCAGCAAGGGGATAAAGGCTCAATGGAGGATCTACTTCAACCAACGATAAAAAGGTTAGTTGATTCTTCCCATGTTTCCATGTGAAAAAGGGTTTTAGGTTTGGGTAGGAGGTTAAAAGTTATTTCTTAAGGGTCATGATCTGCATGCAAGTTTAATCCCTAGCTTGTTAGTCAGTAGGGTAGAATAACCCCACAAAAAAATTGGCGACTCCACTGGGGATATTTTACTCTTAGGGTTTCCGGATTTGGTTAAAGATCTTTTGTGTAGTTCAAAGAAGTTCAGTCTCTGTTTCTTTGTTTATTTTTGTTGTCTGTTAGGTCAATGCTAGCAGGGAACCTGGTTATCAATACCAGTCTTTCTTGACTGACGCTTGAAATTTATTCTCGGGACACACGGAGGTACACATGGCCTGCAGAAGGCCTGCACACATGTGCCCGCGCCCTAACCATCTACAGCCCGCGTTTGAACGCCTGCTGTAGTGGTTTCAGTAGCGTGTAGAGCCTAGGAAGCTTAAGAGACAGTCCCCTCTACCCTGTCAGAAGTTTTACCTTCTCAGGGGGCTTTCTGGATCTTGTCTGGGTTCTGTTGGTTTGTTGTCTTACTTTCAGTCTACCTTAGTGTGTTAGTTGTTCTTTACATTTGTTTTCTTTTGTGAGATTTTTCCTTTTCTGTTGAAGTAATAGCACCCAAGCCTTTCAGAGACCCTGGTTTTCAATACCAGAGGCCTTTTTCAGGAATGGGCTGACTGTGTGGTGTTTTATCTTGGCTTTTACACAGACCCACGGCCTGTTTAAGGCTAGCCCGCGGGTACCCACGTGCTGTAGAAGCTTAGCACACGTTTGCACGCATGCTGTATTGGTGACAGTCGCAGGCTTGATTGGTATCTTTTCAGCTTGGGTGGGGCAGTCATCCCCTCCTGTGGTGAGAAGAGCTCCTCTCAGGGGTCTAGAGTCTGGGGCTGCACAGTCAGTAGGTTAGGGCAGTTCACCCTTAGCTTGTGCTAGTTATTTGATTTTTTGATCAAAAAGACAAAAGAGGAAAAAATATTTGTTTTATGGTTTTTAGGCAAGTGTTAGAATTGGTACTGTCTTGATTGCTTTTTCGCATTTTTTGCTCTGATTCTGCTTGCGATCTGTGCTTTAAGCCAGAGGTTTCTTTTCATTCTCTTGGTTTTGATCTTGTCATCATTTTTCCTTGTTCCGTTATTTTGCAATAAAATAAAAAATAAAAAATTTAGTCATTTTCTTCTTGGTTTGAGGACTGTGTTGTTGCATCAGTAGCTAGGAAAGAAGTCTGTTTTGCATAAGTTTTTGCAGTGCATGTTAAGTATAAGTAGCTCGCAGATCTGAGTGAAAATCCTTCATATTTACTGCATAAAATCTTAGTAATTTCGAAAAGAAAAAGAAGTCTTTTTTCCTGAAAAGTTGTTGGTTTTGCATTTTAGAAAAAGTTTTTGTTTCCAAGCATTTATTGTTCATTTTGCTTTGAGTCTTTTTACACACCATTAGTTTCACTTTCGCACCTTGTGACTTAAAAATACCATTAAAAGCAATGCTAAGTAAAATCAAGTAGACTTTTCTGTTTGTAGGGTGCATACACTAGCTTAAGAATAGGGCCTTGGAATAGGTTGGAGAGTAAATTCTCCAAGGCCACCCAAACCAAACATTGGAGTCTATCAATAGGGAGTGTAGAAGTCTAGTTACGGAAAGTTATTCAAGACCCCCCTCTAACACAGGGGCTAAACACGAGGTCGTGTAAGGAAAGGTAGCGGAGATAACCCCTCCAAAGCTGGACCGAGCGTTGTGGAGAACACATATAGAGGATCTGTTAGGGGATTCCGTCAATTGCATTTGCCACAGAGCTTCATGGGTCTCGAATCCGTTCGAGGTCCTCAGTTGTCTTCCAGACCATTTTGCTCTTGATACCCTTGACAGGTTTCGGGCTTGATACCCTGCTCATTGTGGTCTACCCGACTGTCGATTGTACCCGCCTGATAGTTGTTCACGTGCTGGAAAACTAGTTGCCAATCTTTTCTAGGGACATACACAAGTGACTGCGGGGGTATACCGCGGTACCTAGGATGGACATCGGACCAACGCTTTGTAGAGTATACCCGGAGGGTTCTTCCGTATTCGAGTTGCACTTGCACCGGTAAGTTTCTCTAGTGTTGGTTTTTGTAACTATCTTTCCAACTAGTTTAGTGCTTGCTTGATTTATATTCTAGGGGATTTCTTGTAGTTTGTGTTGTTGTTTGTTCATGTAGAATACCTTAGCGTGTCATGAATCTTCTCACACAGTGGAGGATTCAGAGCTCCGCCGGTCACGAAGGCTTCTGGGCCTGCCGCCGGTGATACTGGAGCCACCCCCGCCACCCTTGAGGCGGAAGTTAGACCAACGAGGGTCTTTCGAAGCAACCAGGTCTCAAACCATTGAGCCCGAACAACTCCTGGAGGAATCAACCTC
>SNQJ01S0268317.1:0-11836 GCA_010110895.2 Picea sitchensis | reverse complement strand
ACAAATGGCACTGGAATCTCTGCAAATCAACTTCAGCAACAGAACAATATGCTATATAGAAGCCTTCAAGACCTCCTCTCTGAAAATTACTAAATGGAATTCGTAAGACAAAGAAGCCAATTAATACAGAGAATGGTCGACTTCAGAAAGAAACAACATTGGAACAGTTTACAGCAAAAACGCTATCTTCTGTTCCCCGTCTCTGTTAAAAACGAATTAGGCAGTTGTTCAAAATAGAATGCTGGACAAATTACAACGAATCTCTCCTTCGTCCTCTGTCAAAACAAATTCAGCAGCTGTTCAAAATGGAATGTTGGACAAATTACAACGAATCTCTCCTCCATCCTCTGTCAAAACAAATTCGGCAGCTGTTCAAAACGGAATGCTGGACAAATTACAATGAATCTCTCCTCCATCCTCTGGCTCCATCCTCTGTCAAAACAAATTCGGCAGCTGTTCAAAATGAAATGCTGGACAAATTACAACGAATCTCTCCTCCGTCCTCTGGCTCCGTCCTCTCCTCCGTCCTCTGTCAAAACAAATTTGGCAGCTGTTCAAAATGGAATGCTGGACAAATTACAACGAATCTCTCCTCCATCCTCTGGCTCCGTCCCCTGGCTCCCCTGAAACCCTTGGTTATAAAGGTGTAGGTCGAGGGTTCAATCCCAACTTAGGTGCATTGGATTTCATCTCTGCAAGATTTTTGATGACAAACGGATAAACTGTTGGCTGAAACAATGGATTTATTGGCTAGTATCATGTTGATCAGAATTGATCACGAGTTCGACTCGCCCTCCAAACATTGCACACGCTATACCATAAATGAACACCAAACGTTTTTACCAAATATAGCAGTGTATGCTTATAACTGCCAACAATATGAAACCACATCATATCTGCTTACAATATGTTAACCATAATTCAGGCACCCTTGTCTAACTGCCAGAACGGTGCCATTTAATCATGCACAAAACACTGACTATGCCACATACATTTCACATATGTTTGCCAATGTTACAATGACCAATCCATGTCATAAAACATTGCACCATGGAACGTTGTTGAATGGATTAGAACCGTTTAGCTATACATTGGATAGTGGTTGAAAACATATACTAAGTCTAGTTATTTCGCACCATAGTATATGGTTAAGTCTAACTTTTGTGACTCATCCCGAACCATGGTATAAGCTTTGATTTTATATACCATAACCAATAGCTTTAATAAAACCATGTATGCATTGCCACTTTACTGGCATTGTACCATTTTCTCCTTTATTTGGATCAGTGTAACTTTCATGACGAATGACCCCCTGGATCATTTGGTTGGACTTGGTCTCTTGGTTATGGTTTGGAATTTCTGCTTGGTTTATGGCTATTCTTGCTTGGTGTGCTACCCTTGGAGAAAGGTGCACTAGCCTTGGTTGGTTATTGGTTTGCTACCAGAATTATTATTTGTGTCAAGGTTAAGGTGCTCGAGGGTGGCCTTTGTGCCTATTGTTGAGTGACAATATTTCTATATTGTCTATGGAAAAACGAGCACATCTCTTTCATTCTAACACAACATCCTAAGAACATTGATCATATAGGATTCTACTATCCCTATGATGTTTTATTAAAGTCTTGTGTTTGTTTCTTCAGTTTTCTTTCACTCTAAGATTGTGGCAGTGTTCACTTATCTACATGTTACTTAATAACTTGACGCAGAACAAGACACATTGAGCATATCTATGCCTAGGAATCTCTCTCGTTGCCCTAGTGACTGTGATCTTATGTCTGTTAACACTGGACGGTGCAACTCAAACTTGACTGAGACTTGGTATAGATGTGACGTGGTGAGTGGTGATGAAAAATTTACTTTTTTCGTAAGTGTGTGAATGTATTGTGCTCAAACATGACTCCAATGACACTTGGCAATTCTTAGTATATTTTCCTTGTGACACCTGGTTGGCCCTCACTGTATGAGTGTATTTTGAACAAATAATGTTCAATTGACATTTATTAGGTGTGCTACACTTGGCATTCCTTAATTACGTAAGTATCCAATTTATGTCAATTATCTAGTAAACTATGCCCTCTCCACGTGGACAAACAATTCTTTATGATCATTAAGAATATGGTCATTATGCTCATTAAGAGTTATTTCCCTTGTTTTGTTTTGTTAAAGATAAATTTTATAATTGCACAAACAATGTTATAAGTTAAGTAATGATTTCGATTACTACTGATGAGAATAGTTGCTTATAATTGTAAGTCATTAGATGAATGTTAAACTGATTATAATTATCTATTGTATTTGCTTACTAAGTTATGACCTACTTTATTTTTCAAAAACTAATTTACCTATGACTATCAGTATTTAATGTTTAATTTATTGTAAAAATAAAGTGAGGATGTTATAGAAGTGGACTTGGACAGATTTTGTGACAGAGATGGGGACTAATTGGATTTTATTCTAGCTCTCTTATAAAGTACTCTCTTCGACGAAGATGACAGTGGGATGCACACTATGTTTGAGATAAGGTTGGATGATTCACTTTGGTGCATGAGTGCCTTAGATGCATTGGTTGGGTCATGAAGTGAATCAATCGTCACAACAAACATCCAAATGATGAAGTGTCTTAGCAGAGGCAAGATGGTTTGTTCCAAGAGGAGAATAGAGGAAACAAGGAATCCACCAAGGAAACTATTCACAGACAACCGAGATGGGTCAAAATGCATACTGAGTGGATTGGGTGATGCACTCCTACCTATGGTATGGGACATGGGATAGGTAGGGCGTTCTCAGGGTTCTTGTGGATGATCATGAAATGACTCAGAGATCCATGGATCATTGGTTGGAATTGATGGAGGAATTGGATCAGACGTATTTTGGCATGGAATTATTTGGGTGACGTGTTCCACTTGGAACCATTTGGAAAGAACGTTGGAACACTTGTGGATGCAATTGTTGGATTATATAGATTGGAGCATCGCACAGACATGATGAAATGAAGCATGAATGAAGAAGTAGTGTGGAGATGATTGTTGGGTGTGTGAGACATGTGCACTTAGACTGTTTCATGGACATGTGACAAAGAATATGGGAGGTTGACTGATGAAGTTAGGATCATACTTGACTTGGGAAGAATTGTCAAAGAAAACCAGGGTTCCATGGAGGACACGGTTGCAGTAGTGATGAGGCATTTCTAGGGATCCTACAGTTTTTCTGGAAGAGTAAAGAGAGTGATTTCAGTTGGTTGCTTGGGTGTCATACATGCAGTGATTTCCTTTAGGTTTCAAATACCTTGGACATGAGATGATCTGGGTGCAATGATAAAAGGAATTGATATTGGCTTTCACAGCAAAAATGAAGTGAATGAAGTTTGAAGGAAAACTTTGTTTTGAAGTGACATCACAGCACAATGAAGCAAGGGAGTTTGCCTTGGAGATTTTTTCATGAGGATTCAAGTTGTAGATGTAAGGAGATAAATTTGACTTTGAGGTGTGAAATTGTGTAGGTGATCAGATGGTTGGACCGGCCACCCAACTTACCTGACAGTCGGATGAGCTATTGCGTAGCGATATGGCGAAGGGATCATACTTCATGAGAAAAACAATTCATTTTTGCAGCACTCAGTTGTTGTGGAGGAACTTATTGGCAAAGTTGGATGAAGACAAAGGAAAGTGTGATATTTCCTTGGTGTTTCTAAGTTCAACATGTGGAGGACATTGGATAGAAACAACTATGAGTATCATGGGGAGGTACACTTTCATCGATTGGTCTAGAAGTTGGATTAGCTACCCAAGTTTTTCAATAAGTGGAGGCATTTAGTGTGCAAAGACATGACAAGATGGTTGGAGTATGGGTGCACTCGAAGGCATGGAAAAGGTGGGCACTCCATGGAAGCTAGGTGCCCCACCAAAATGATGAGTTGGTTGGTTGGCGCTAGTTAGACTCTTCGACAAGGAAGGTGCCCAACTGATCAAACAAATGAAGAACTTGAGTTGGGAATCTTGGACAGCTTGAGTGCATGATGTGCGAAGGGGATCTAACCAAATGAAGGAAAAATGTGCATTGGACGCTTGTCCAAGGGACATACTGAAGATGGGGCATGAACTTGACTTAGGATCCCAAGAAACAAAGGAAATTCATCGACTAAGGAAGAGCACCCCCAGGAAAAGGGAGCATGCCCTTTGGCAAGTCGACCTGATTCACTAAGTGGAAAAAATGACCAAGAGTCACATGGGATCAAATATGAAGGGGCACGTTGGTTGGAAGGGGCGCGCACCTATATAATCCAAGGGATGAAAATAATTTGGGAGGCATGAAAGGTTGGATTTGGAGACATTCTTAATTATCGCAGGTTGGAGAGTTCTAATGTAGCGACCAAGAAGGAAGGGCGAGCTCCCCCTAAGGAGCCAAGTCAACTGATCCAGGTGACTTGAGTTGCCTTGGGGAGGATGAGAGGAAGAGTTGGTTGGGAAAGTATTTCTTGAAGGGAGTTGGCGAACAAACAAACCATGGTAGTGAAGGGAGGTCTCTCTAATCTGAGACAAAGACAAGTCTGGACCGAGCAAGGAGGAAGAAACACTAAGGAAGAACCGCATGCATTGCAAAAATGAAGCATGAAGAGAGTTTCATTCAACTGTAGTGACAAAGGAATCACGCATGAAGGTAGCTTACCAAATATGAGCTGAAATGTTTTCAAATAGGTACTTTGTAACAGAGTGAAAGCTCCTTTGTACAATATTTCTTTGTGTGGCACGAGTGTTTGGCTCAACACACTATTGTTTTATTTTGTGTAAAGAAGTCTTGAGTATTAGGTTGGTTCAGTCACCCACATACATGTTTATTTTACACTATGTATGAATGTTTTCTCTTTATTTTTGAAGTTAAGTATAAGACAAACACAAACATAACTTAAGTAATACACAAAATAAGATGAAGGTGTAGCTTGGGTTGAGTAAGTCGTTTTGGCCTTGCCACCGAACGAAATACATTGGTGTTGCATGGTGACTGGGAACATTGGGCATTTTCCATCGCCCAACTGGAGGTTCTCTAGGCTTGTGACAACACCACTTCAAGGTGAGTCGAAGCATTCATGTGCACTACGCGGAATTGGAAAAACAAAATTGAAAAAATTTCCAAATTTCAAGCTAAATTCAAATTTTAATTTTATGAAAATGAAAATATGAAGGTAATAAACAATTTACACGAACTCTTATGTGCCAAGGAGGCATGTTTCCACTGTTGAGAGGAAATGAAAATTCATGGTAATTTCCAAAATTTGGAAATGTGTGGAATCTGCCAATGGAGCTATCCAACTTTTTATAGAGCACAGGAAACATGGCATCTTTGGAAGGAGGGTGAGCACCAGTTCTCGCTTGAGATTTTGGAAGCACGGGATGAAGTGTAACAATGAAAATTGGTTTGGTGTTTATTTATTTATTTACCATACCATGGTATGCCTGACAATACACATTGGGTCATAATGTTCAACAATTGTACTGGTGCACTTTGATCAGTGCTTGTTATTTTTATTATTACGTATGATGGTTCTTTTGAAAATTTAAGCATCGATGCATTATTGTTTATGTGTGCACTGATGTGTATGTACCTTAAATGTGAACCGTTAAAAAAACCTCTGCAAAAACCTCTGGTCACCCACCTCTGCTAACAACCTCCACTATAAATAGAGAAGGGATAGGTTTTTCAAGGAGGTTTCATAAAAACCTCCGCAAAAAAGTATTCGCCTTGTAGTGAGATAAACCCTGGCTCACACTGGTGTCGAGAGCCCTGACTTCTTTCTTTTAGTTGGACTCTTCTTCACTCAAGTTTGAAATGGTATTTTAACCTTGCTAAGAGGAGAGATAGTTATTTAACCTTCTCCCTATTGAGAGGAGAACACTGGATTTGTTTTATGGAAAGTTAGAGCTCGATTCTCCCTTATATTTTTTCTAGATTGCAGTTATGGAGATATGGTTTGAATCCATCCAAATCCACAGAGTCTACATATAAATGCAACTTGTCTACTCCTCTGGTGGATCAATACCATGATGTGGTGCCTAGTGCAATACTTTCCCACATTGATTGGTATTACATACCTCTGGTGGGCGCTATATCCACATATTTTGGCTCCTCTTCCTTTACACAGCATGAGCCCTGTGAGTTTCTAACCTCCTCTTCTATATCTGAGTCATGGATTCCAACACCAATTTTCTATCCATGGATACACTTTCCTTTGAATCGAATTAGTTTAGTTGTGGGGGGGATCTTGTTGGATCAACAAGGAGTTAGAAAATCCAAATCATGGTCATCTAATTTCTCATATGAATCTTGACCATCTAATTTTTGAATTATCATTAGTAACAGTGGAAGCTTCGCCATTTGGCTATAGTTTTGTTGATAACATTGCAAATTTGTCTTAAAGCATGTTTTATAAACTCTGGGATGCTACACAAAAGTTGCAATTTTATTTTTATTATGTTCATAGCATTTCAAACTTGTCCCACGAGCATATTCTTGGAATTCTAGGATACGTTGCAACCATTTTTAATTTCAATATATTTTGTCATGGTATAATAGGATCAGATGACCTCTCTCAATGTAGGAGATAGATGGTTTCATTTCATTCATTTGTCATCTTAAATTCTTTTACTTGTCACCAATTTTTGCTTCATTGTGTACTTTAGCTCCATAATTTGCTATTTAAGTATACCTAGTAATGTTGTGAATGTTTATCAAACCTTTTTCCTTTGGATCACAGTAAGGATTGGTTCTTGCTTGCATTGTTTTTCATTGGCATTTGGTCATTATTATGTTTAAAACATTGCAAACTTGATAGAGACTATCTTCTATGCACTTTGGGAGATTACACATTTATTCACAAACATATTTGTATCCAATTTTACAATGTTGTTCTATTACATGTTGCAAAGTAGATACTGCTCTATCCTAATATACCAAAGTTTTTGTAAACTCACTCCTCATAAAATTGTTCTTCTCCCTCCTTCATTGTTCTTTTCTTCTACTTGCCATTGTCTAGATAGACCAAAAGGGCTAAGATTATGCCACTTAGTGTCCCTTCTTGGTTGTATGCAATGCTTCAAGTACTATAAATGGAAGGTTTGTAGATTTTTGAATTTTTCTTCAAATTTAATTGTAGCTTTGAACCACACTTCAACTTGCTAAGAGTTAACATAAGGTGGTTATGCTTCTACAGATGATTCCATTATTATAGTATCCCAAGTCATTAATAGAGAAGAAATTACATCTGAGAAAGCAAGAGATACAAGTAGTAAATAGCACTGATAAATATGTCAAATGCAACAAATAGAATTGAACGCAAGTTCCTTGTATCAATTATTTCAATTTTGGATCACATTGAAACTTAAATTTCTACAAATTTTGAAAAAGGATAACAATGTTAACACAAATACAAGAAGGAAGTTAAGCATTCTAAATTTTAGACTTTTTAAAGGTTTGTCATCATCATAATTCGGCTAAACAATATTTATCAATTTTGAAATTTTGAATTGATGGAATTGTTCTTTTTACTATAAAAATGGATTTATAACACTTGAATATCCCAATTGCAACTGGATTTTATAACGTTAGCATGCATATTTGTAATTTTGTCCATCCAAAGTGATTTCTAACTGGATTTTAGGCAAAAACTGCCAATATCCTTCTAGTTTTCTGAAGCTAGTGGAAAAGAGCCAATTCATAGTATGCTTAGACTATAGCCAAAAGTAATAATAATATTTAACAAAAAATTTAGAAAATTTTCAATTTTATCATTTTGTTTTATGCCAGAATCATCTTAGTGACTGCATGGTTTCTTTCATCCAAAAATTCTCAAGAACAATATGCATTATATTGTTTTTTAAATAAAACTTCTAGGATTTTGATTTTAATTTATTTGTATGGAAATAATATGTAACATAATCTTGGGATTTGACAAATCCATCAAATATTGGCATGGAAAAAATCATGTGAAAATAAAGTTGAATTAAGTAGTCGTAGTTGTTACTAGTTTTATTTCTAGTAAAATTTCACTAGGGTTGCAATTCATGCAACAACAACCATTCCAAACTGTATTTGGTAATATCCTTGGCATTTATGATATATAAAAATTTCTTGGCACTACAGGGATTGCAGTCACAACCTTCGCATCTTTTATGGCCACTTTTTTATCTCCACCCACAATCAAATTCACCACAACTATCCCAATAATATCCATAACCAATTGATTGCTCTCACAATCATTTTTAACAAAAGTGGTGGTGGTTAACATTCACTAAGACCAAAATTGGTCTATCGGACCTTAAGAAAGGTAAGATATTACTTGGATTTCTTTAAAATTTTATTTTGATGCTCAAAATCATTAGAAGAAGTGTTCCAATATCATTATAGTTTTGATGACTTAGAAGGTTAGGAAGGTATGTATTGTGACAAATATTTTGAAATTGAGATCTAATTTTAGTACATGAAGGGCACTCTATGAGAAAGTGATTCTCGTATTCAACCCTCTTGGTGTCACAAAGGTGGTAGATTCTTTCATTCCATGTTTTTTTGGGTATTGTCCAATTCCCAGTTTCACTATGCAACTCGTGAGAATTAGTTCTTATTTTAGCAATATAAATTCTCTTCTTTACACTTTTCAAAACAGAGAGATAAGTTTTTTATCTTCAATATTAGGGTTAACCACCTCCTTATAATATCTTAAATTTATTTTATTCTCTAATTATTTAACGCACCATAGATTCTCCTTAAATTTATCTTGAACAATATTTAAATATCATTGATATTCTATAGAATAACTTCTTCTTTTATTCCGCAATGATTTAGCCAAAACTTGGCATCATTATGTCATCCCCGCTCGAGTCGTTGGTGATTTTGGCTAGAGTCTGAAGAAATTTTTGGAACCCTCTTGTCATCCATGTTGTTATCGTGTTCTCATAGTTGTGTTCTCATTGGGGGGGAGGCTCTCTTCTATGAGGAGGATAGGAAAGGGTGTATTTCCTTTAATTTGGATTAGAAGTTATAAAATTCTTTTGGATGTGCTCTATATTTCTAGGATTCTTGAGATATATTGCATCCCCAAACTTCACATCCATATAAGATAACATGAGTGATAAGAGTCTCAAAGAGGATCTCTTTCTTATCCCATAGCCAAACGTCTTCTAATTTACAATTATTTTCAAGCCCGTAATAAGCTTTCCACCCTCCATTTATCCTTTTCTCAATGCTATAGTTCCAATTGAGATTGTGATGAATATTAATTCCAAGATACTTATATGAAGGCACTTCATCCAAGCTATTGTTTTCATATACGAAAGTATCATAAGTGATCTTGTTGGATTTAATTATCATAACCTTCATTTTGTTAGTGTTCACAGTCATTCCTATACTAAAGAAGAATTCCTTGAGGATTCTAAGTTGCTTACCAAGTTCATAAGGATTCATTGTCGTAAGAATAATATCATCAACATAGAGAAGAAGGATGATGACTATACCAACAAGAGTTGGTCCAACACAACCTACGGCTTCCATGCAATCTTGTAACTTGTCAATGTATATGCCAAAAAGGGTATGAGATAGGGGAGAACCTTGCTTGACTCCTATATTGTAGTTAATTTTTTCCGACCAACTCTAAGTGCTCATAAACTTGGCAATAATGTTCCCATACAAATTTACCACGACAACTCTTATCCCACATGGAATTTTTAGATCTTCTAACATATTCCAAAGGTCATTCCTATTCATAATGTAAAAATCTTTCCTAAAGTCAATGAAACAACAAAGGAGATTGGTTTTACTATTTTGAAACTCCTCTAAAATGATCCTAAGCATGACAAGGTGGTCCACTGTTGAATGATAACCTCTAAAACCAACTTGGACTTTAGCTCTTTTTACATGGCTTTCAAGCCATATTCTTATATTTTTTTCCAAAATAATTCCATATAGCGTGGCTAAAATGGGGTTAATGATAGTGGTCCTTTAATTAGAAGGATTGGTTTTATCCCCACTTTTAAAGATAGGTACAATGAGTCCTTGATTCCATGGTTTAGGGAAGCCCCGCTTGATTGTTATGCTTGCTATGGAAGGAATCACTTTGTTAGCACTCTGTAAATTTTGTTCGGCTGAAAGAAAAATGGCAGAGGTAATTGTTTCAACCTACTTTAGAGTTGGGCACTAGCCTGCTCAACTCAGAGAGGTATCTCTCATGTCACTTGACATATCTATGTCAATCGGTGACTAGATTTGTCTTGTTTTGGGGGTTTTGAGGGACACTCAGGGCTATGGAGTCAAAATTTCTTAAAATGAATGAAAACATTGGTTGGCCAATAGAACTCTCCAAAGGATAAAGGCTAAATGAGGCAATGAATATGAGTTGTAAATTGAGATTTGTAGAGTGTAAGAGGAAAGGGGAAAAACAAGTAACTGCATTAGAGCATTAAAAAAATGAATTATGAATTAGTCAGGAAGAAATACACATTGTTTAAATTGTTTAAGCTGAGAGCATCAAGGGATAAATTATGGGCTTTTAACTATCCAATTTAAACAGACGAAAATGTAAATGGAATTAAAGAACACATGAAATACAAAAAATGAAGGAAGACAAAACTCATATCATAGCCATTAGAATCTGTTTATAAACAGTTCAAAAGACCACTACATTTGTATTCAATTCAATCCTAGAAAAATTACAATAGAGTCCAGAACCACCAGAATTTGTGCCCTTGCACTTATTCCCATCATTAATACACTCAGAACCTCTAATACTTATACAATTCAAGTTCCTTCAGTGTGCAACCAGTTACAATAAATGAAATGAAACGTTACAGCTACCACAATGATTACAAATGATAGTTTTCATAAAAAATGTTTCATGATCCCTGCAGATTCCTCTGACACTCTAGCTCCTTCCTCTGCCATGTTCTCTTTGAAATGTCACATATACTCTTTCAAATTTAATTCCATTTATCCATATTCTCATTTAATATTTGGGAATAATATATTTGAATAAAATAATTCCCAAATATTTTTCTTTCTTGTAGAATTAAATTTCCATAATTTAATTCTTGCTCGTGGATTTTAAAACCATTTATTGTTTGGCCCAATTCACCATTTCTCGGTAAAAAACATTTACTGTTACTATTTCCCTGTGAAAAACATTTACTCTGTAATGTTTTTTCCAATTTATCGTTTCACTGTGAAAAAACATTTACTGTGTGTTTTTTCAAGTTTACTGTCTTTGGTAAAATACCTTTTATCTTCTTCTTTTACTGTTGTAAATATTTGGATAAATAATTATCCAAGTCTATGTTCACATGCATCTTCCCATTTAAATCTTTTGCATGGAAATAAAAATTAATTTATTTAATTTGTAAAACTTAAATCTTACCTCCGTAAAACCTTTTCACTGTGAGGAGGAATTTCATTTATTAGAAATTCCATATTTGTTGTTGAAATGCACTCCTGGAAAAATGTCACACATTAAACATATGATAAATGGTGCATTTATTACATCGGTCTTGGGCTACTTTTACCTCCGATGTGCTCCACGTAAAAACGCGTGTCCACCAAATAAACTACGGTAGTTTTCCCCGACCTGTCGTCACATAATTAACCTCCTCGCTACTTCAATCCTGATATGTATGTGCGCCCTCCATCCAACCTTTGACTTTTCCACATTATAAATTTATATTTGTGCCCATGATTTGATGTGATTCCATAAATTAAATATTGGATTAAACATTAATATAAATATTTTAATATAAAAATATTTATATTAATAATAATAAACCATTTTTCTATTTTCTAAGGACTTTGGGCTTATGAGGCTTAA
>SNQJ01S0268316.1:0-11836 GCA_010110895.2 Picea sitchensis | reverse complement strand
CAATCTTGTTGAGGAAAGCAAGGAAGAAAGTGTGGTGGGCAGAGGAAGACCTGCGGAAAAATGCAGAGACAAGAGCGGAAACTCTCGGGTCCGAGGAAGGACTGAAAGAGGAACAGTGAGTTCTGATCACAGAAAATAGAGATTGAGCCAGGAGAAGGAGAGTAACCTTCGTCCTTATCTATTTCTATATTGGGAGAAGGATAGTAACCTTCGTCCCTAACTTTTGTTGAATTGGAAGTAAGAGATTGAATCTCAAATCATCGTGGCTTAAGCTCGAGGGTGGCCAGTGATAAATCCATTGGGAGTGACTGAGCCTATGGTTGGGTGGAAACAAGCACCCCTTTCAGCAGTCGCATCATGCTCTATGGTTCTGATAAGTGTTTTCTTGCCTTATGCTTGAATTATAAATAATCGATGCATACGAGTATTTACATGTCTATAAAGGGTTCTTTATTTGTATTAATGATTAAGTTATGGGCATGTGTTTGTTCCCTTGAGAACCTATATTTATGCTTGATTTTCCATACACCCCAGTTTAATCACTCGAAGGAGCTTTCCTCGAGAATTTACATCACCGTTCCAGAGTCAGAGCAATCCTCTGGGCATATCTACCATTTGGTAACCTCACAAGTTACTTTGCCTTGATTCAGAGCTTAAAGCTCTGCGAGTTGGGAAGGTGTTCCCTTCAGACCAGTAGTTCAGGAGACTCTGAACTTGAACCTATTCCCTTAACCAAAAACCTGACTAAGAGCGGGGATTATAGCCCAGGAGTTAAATGAAGATCCACGTGACTTGGGTCTAGGAACCTTGGAGCTCTAGGCGTCAAGATGTAAAATTGCACAATAATCAAGTTGAACCCCGCAATTGTTATGAACCGTCAATCTATGAATGGAGATCGAGGGTGGGGAATCACTGGGGAGCATGAAGGTGAAAATAGTGGACGTGCTAGTTTGTGGCTCGTAATTCACCCTTGTCGTTGATCTCGACGGGCTGGAAGATCAACGATCCCGGTTAGACTAGAATCGAGCGAGCACTTTCCAGATTGCAGAGGTCGAACTCTCTGGTAAAGAGTACGCATGTTGGGGCCCCGCAATTTCTGTGAACCTTCGATCGTTGTTGACCTTAGATCTGATTTGACACGATCCCTGAAATGAAAGGAGCGCGTGGGATGGTGAAATATTCAAGTAGATCAAGCACAAAAGAGATAGTGTTTTCAGTAGTGCAGACGAAATCCAGGAGACGGGCTCGTAGGAGGAGAAAAGGTCGAATCCTTCGAGCACTTAGAAAATATTCTAAGTTGGAGTAAGTTAGAAGCTCAGGAGGAGGAGCGACAGTGGTCGTTGGATCACAACGCAAAGGATCGACAGTCGTCTAATCTAAGCAAGGTGCATGAACCTTAGCACTTCGCACACATAGGAGAAGGGAACTTACCAAAGTCTCGAAGTAATTTGAGGTCGTCCATTACCAGAAGGTGAATCTGGACCGCCAGATCCAGAGGGATACGTGGCGACAGATCGCGAACTCCAAAGGAATATGTTTGAGAGTTTTCAGTTGAAAGTTGAGATTCCCGAACCCCGAAGACCAGAAGTGAATCTGGACCGTCAGATCCAGAGGGATACGTGGCGACAGATCATGGACTCCGGGGAAATCTGTGCGAGAGTTTTCAATTGAGATCTGAGACTCCCGAAGTCCGAAGCGCCGGAGAGCCGAAGTAGATCTCAGTCGTCAGATCGTCCGAAGTAAATCTCCAGCGTTGGATCGTCCAAAGTGAATCTGGACCGTCTGATCCAGAAGGGACGTGGCGTGAATCTGTGGACTCTGGATAAAATCTCAAAGTAATTCATAGCCGTAAGATTAAGAAGGGACGTGGCATGAATCTGTGAACTCGAGATAAAGTCTTGAAGTAATTCATAGCCATCAGATTAAGAAGGGACATGGCGCGAATCTGTGGACTCTGGATAAAGACTCGAAGCAATCCTCGATCGTCAGATCTAGAGGACAGGTGGCACCAATCTGTGGACTCTGGGTAAAGACCCGAAGTAATCATTGATCGTCAGATCAAGTGGACACGCGTCAGTGGATTATAGCATTCGGATAAAATCCATTGGGAAAAAGGGTGAAGTTTGAGATTTGAGATCTCAGAAGTCCGGAAACCCGAAGGAGATCTCGACCGTTGATCGAGGAGAGGGCCACAAGACCGTTGATCTAGTTGAAAGGTCAAACACCCGAAGTAGAAGCGGGGTTGTTGATTTAGGATGACAGGTGTCCACAAATCGTCAACTCTGAAAGATTGATGTATGGAGGAAAACAGGATTTGAGATTTGAAAAGTTCGAAGTCCGGAATCACGAAGGAGATCACATCCATTGATTTAGGAGGGGCAGATATGGTCTGTGGATTTGAAAAGGGCATATTTGAACCGTCAGTTCAGACAGTACCATCAAGATTGGGAGGTCGACGATCCTGTAGCATTGAGGGGATTGGAGGTGCACGAACTCTAAAAAGTTGAGGGCTAGCCGCAATCCAAACCCCGATTTTGGAGAAAGGACACGTGGAGGCTCGAGGAGAATTGCGGGCTGAAAAGTAGTTTGATTTCAAACTACCTTTGGCCGCCCCCGCAATTGTGTGTTGGCATGAAGTCCTCGCCCAAGGTCACATCCGAGGAGGGGCCAAGAGAAAAGGGGTTAACGCCAACTCCGAGACTTCGCTGAAGCGTGAAGGAGAAGGTCGCGGGTATCATAAGACCTGCACCAGAAGCTAGAAGGGCTTGTGTTTGATTAAGAGGTGAGACTATCAAGGTCTCTAAGTCTTGTTTGACTTAGAGAATCGGAGAACCTTGACCGGAGGGTCGGGCTGAGTCCCGGACTTCCCAAATTAGGAATCGTAGAGGGAAAGGATCTGTTCCTGTAAGGAGGACAAAAAAAATTTATTTCCACCCCGTCCTGGGTGTGTTACAAATTGGTATCAGAGCATGGTTACAACACTTGGTATGCTTGGGCTCATGGACGAGTCGCTTAAAATATATATATTTGGAGTACTTTTAAAAGAGTGACACTCTACCTTACTTCTTTCTTAAAAAGTATGGTTAAAAATGTTATTAAAGAAAAGAATGAAACTTTATACTATGTGTGTGCATTTAAGAAATTGAACTGTGTATTGTTCATGAACTAATAGATTATTAGCTAACAATAAGTGTTTTTGTCAACACTCGAGTAGTCAGTAAATCACGGGAAAAATTCAAGAATAAAGGATGGTGACGTGTCATGAAGTGGGGGATGGCTCCCATAATAGAGACGAAGAATCTGATGAAAGGAGGGTGGTGGAAACCCCTCCCGAATTGGCTGAAACTGTAAGGAGCCTCAGGGCCGAATTATAGAGTTGCAAGGTTGACAGTGAGAGATTGATAAAGGTGCAAGAAAAACAAACAGAAATTAACGCAGTCTCGCTGCAGAGCTTGTCCAACATACAGAGGCAACTACAGTATGAACCTGCAACCAGTCATGTGGACCGATGACATAAGAAGAGAACTCAAATTCCACTTGAGATCCGAAAACATGACTCCATAAGTGACCACACTGGGAGAAGCGCCTCGAAGAAGGCCCAACCTGGAGGCAGGGGACACTCATCGGTAGAGTCCTCTGGAAAGAAAGCTGGCAAATCCAAAGGATCTTCTAATAACAGAGAAAGCTCACATTCTCAAAGGAAAGGAAAGAAGCGGAAGCGTTCCAAAAATCATGATCCTGAAGAATTCAAGAAAGCCAAACCACCCTCTTTCGATGGAGAGAATAGGAGGGGAGAAGAGGCTGAAGTTTGGCTGCTTGGTTTAAAGAAATACTTCAGAGTCCATGACTACTCTAAAAACTTGAAGGTTCGAATAGCCATCTTTAACCTAAATGGAAAGACTTCCATTTAGTGGGAAGACCTTAGAAATGTGAAAGGATTCCATGAGAAGAACTTGTCATGGAAACAGTTTGAGAAATACTGCAGGAAGCAGTATCTGTCAGAGAAATACATGGATGGGAAGACTAAGGAATTCTATGAACTAAGGCTGGGGCAGCTCACCATAGATGAATTTGTCAATAAATTCCTTGAACTACTGAGGTATGTACCCTACATAAAAGATGAAAAAGTAAAAATGCAGCGATTCATTAGTGGGTTACCTCAGACCTACCGGGACAGGATTGAGTTCGATGAACCAAAAACCTTAGAAGAAACTATCTGGAAGGTGAGGTATTGTTATGAACAGTTTGGGTGTAAGACAAGACCTCACGAGGACTGGAAGAAGAGTAGTAGTTCGGGATTCTAGAAGGAGCCTTCCTACTAGAAGTGTATATCAGAAAAATTTCCCCTCTCAAAGTGGAAATAAATCTTTTAAGATAGTCCCAGAAAAAATCGATAACCTAAAGAAGGAACTCTTAAAATGTTGGGGTTGTAGAGAAGATCATCGATTGAGGGACTGCCCACACAGACAACAGAACAGTAAGAGAGTCTACAATATCCAAGAATCTACCAATGTCAATGATGTGGCTAGGAGCATGCCAAGAATCTATGCAACCTTGGACAATAATCAAGCCGACCACCAAGCTTTAGTAATGGATCTGGAAGATATGATCACCAACCATCTAGTTTCTATTTTAATTAACCCTGGTTCTAATTTGAGTTATGTGGCCCCTCAAACTGTTGGTAAGTGTAAACTGCAACCAATTAGATATGTTAAATTGTGGTTGGTGTGATTAGCCACTGGGACCAAAAGAAAGGTGGCAGAGGTCATACCATCATGTCAATTCATCATGGGTGGATTGCCCACCCGAGCAACCCTTAACATACTTCCCCTGGGATCTTATGACTTGTTGATTGGTATGGATTGGTTGGTTGCTTATAAAAATAAATTGGACCGTTGTCATAAAACTTTAGAATGTGTAAATGAAGAAGGAAGAAAATCGACCCTCCAAGGGATTCAAAAGCCTGTCTTAGTGAGACAAATATCAGCCCTTCAAATGAAAAAGTATTGCAGAAAGGGGTGTTCCTTATATGCCATACCGGTACTGGAATCTGTTGATAATGACAAACCAAACCTAGAGGACCATCCATATTAAAAGAATACAAGGACGTATTCCCAGAAGAAATACCAGGTATATCTTCGAGAAGGGATATCGACTTCTCGGTAGAGCTTACACCAGGATCGGTACCAGCATCTAGAACGCCATATAGAATGAGCACGCCAGAGTCGGTTGAGCTCAAGCTACAGCTAAAGGAGATGATGGACAAAAGCTACATCTGACCCAGTATATCTTCGTGGGGAGCGCCTGTCTTGTTTTTGAAAAAGAAAGATGGCACACTCTGATTGTGCATAGATTACAGACAACTCAATAAGACAACCATAAAGAACAAGTACCCATTACCAAGAATCGATGACCTGTTCGACCAATTGGGAGGTGCTTCCATCTTCTCGAAGATCGACTTAAGGTCTGGATACCACCAAGTCCGGATTAAGGATGAAGAAATCCACAAAACAACCTTCAGGACGAGGTATGATCACTATGAATTTGTGGTGGTGCCATTTGGGTTAACCAATACCCCCGCCACTTTTATGTGCTTGATGAATAATGTGCTCAGCAAATTCCTGGACAAATTTGTATTGGTTTTCATTGATGATATCCTAATCTAGTCCAAGAACATGGAAGAGCACGAAGAACATCTTAGACTCGTACTTCAAGTACTAAGAGAACATCAACTCTACGCTAAGTTTAGCAAGTGCGATTTCTTTCAGAAGGAAGTCCATTACTTAGGCCATGTCATATCTAAGGAAGGGGTGGCAGTAGACCCCGACAAGATCAGATCTATAATGGAATGGCCTACCCCAAAGGATGTATTAAATATTAGGTCCTTTATGGGCTTAGCAGGATACTATAGAAGGTTCATAAAAGGGTTTTCCAAGATTGGTTGTCCAATCACTGTCCTTCAGAAAAAGGGGATTAAATTCATTTGGTCATCAAAATGTGAAGAAAGATTTCAGGAACTGAAATACCTCTTGACCCATGCACCCATGCTAAAGATTGCAGACCCGGATAATGATTTCCTCGTGTGTACAGATGCCTGCAAGGAAGGACTCGGAGGAGTCCTTATGCAAGAGGGACGTGTAATTTGCTACGTGTCCAGGAAATTAAATGAGTATGAGATCAATTATGTGACCCATGACCTAGAGTTGGTTGTCATAGTACATGCTTTAAAAATGTGGAGGCACTACCTCTTGGGTAGGAAATTTGTGCTTATGACAGACCATTGTGGATTGAGACACATGTTTGATCAACCAAAACTCAATGCCAGATAAGCTAGGTGGATGGCTCTCCTTAGTGAGTTTGATTTTGAAATCAAACACATCAAAGGAAAGGAAAATAAGGTGGTTGATGCCCTTAGCAGAAATATAAAAACGATTCATCCGGCAGTGGTAAGCACCTGTGAAACGGATGTCAGGGAAAGAGTCAGGACTGCACAATAAACAGATGCATTCTTCAAGACCGTGACCTCATACCTAAGGCAAGAGCCTATAGGGCTAAAATATGAAGTCTACTAGATGATCAAAGAAGGCCTGTCGACTTACAGAAACAGATTGTATGTTCCAAACTGTGACGACTTGAAGAGGTTCATAATGGATGAACTACATAAGAGACCATATACTGGTCACCCATGATATCAGAAGATGATCACGACTACTAGGAAACAATTCTATTGGCCTGGATTGAAGAAAAACATAGCTAACTATTTAGCTAAGTGCCTAGAATGCTAGCAAGTTAAGACCAAATATTCTTTTAGAGGTCACCACTCTAGGTCCTTCTTCTGTCATCCCCTTAAGTGTGACCCTTTTTCCATTTTCTATGTTGAAAGACATCTCCATGGTTTTGTATGTTGGTTGTGGAGCATGATTATCTTCTTGTTTCATAGGTCTTTGTTTTCAGTCGTGTTTATACCCCATTAAGATTGTACACCCTAGAATACTGTACACCCCTCCATGCGAGGGGGTTGCAGAGGGGGCTTTCCCCCCGAAGGAAAAAATTTCTTGTAAATATATATTGTAATTTCATAGTAAATCTGGACCGTTCATTATAAGGTCGCAAATATGATGGTAGAAGTTATGTTAGGGTTATTTTCCCTATAAGGCAACCCTCTTTTAGGATCTGAAAGAAATTCAGATCCAACTACCTATAATCCACATACTGTATCTAGTGTTTATATTCGACGACCTATAATCCACCTGCCACAACTGCAGGCTAGATATTGTTCGCCCTTTGGGTGGGAATTATTCAAGCTTTGACGGATGGGATCAAGCTACTTCTGAAGAGAAGATTCTTCAATCATGGGGGATAGTTGGTAAATAGTATTCGACCAGTCGTGGTGATCATACCTCTTTTTCCAAGTCATTCAGTAATTCCCTTTGGTCGCTACATTGTTCTACTTGATCCTAGTATCGATGTTTTTATGGATCGTCATTTCAAGTATTTCTATCCTTAGACTTCCTATAAGTGGATATGGATCGAATAAGAAATACTCTTTTTCAGGTGGTCTCCGACTTGCTACCCAATCTATTAGTTACGAAATTTCTCTAGCTTTATGTGTGCTATCTATATCTCTACGTGTGATCTGCTGGAATATGAGATTCTAAACAACCCGAAGAAAGAGGGAAAAATTAGGTTCATAGGGTTTATATCCATTCTTCATTCCAATCAAAAAATGGTCATATGGGTGAGATAGAACAGTTTATGAATCCACAGTTAGATGATTTGATTCCCATTCCCCGTGTGCATGAGTGAAAGCATGCACAATCAATGAGAATTGTATACCCCTAGTTTATATATTAGTCATCCGGGCCCAACAACAACAAAACAAGAGGGATGAATGAAGTTACTATCATACACACCCAAAGTTGAGCAAGGTTAGGTGGTGAGGAACACCGAGATGAAAAGGATTGGTGAACAAGATCAACCTCTTTCAATATCAGAGATGTTTCCATCGAAATGGGATGAGAATAAGCACTTGGCATTGGTAGAGATGATCAAGTAGTACTTCCCCAACGATATAGAGTATGTTTCTAGTTTCTGGAGAAAAAATCATTATCCAGGAACAATGTAATCCTTTACACAGTTCCCCTCTACTAGAAAAAAATCGGAAAAAGAGTATTGCAGGTTTAGATAGGTTCAAAAGCTCCTATTTTTGTAGTAGACAGAATCACATTGGTCCAATTTATGAACATTTTGATGCTTCTTTCTTCTTTCTCCTTCTAATACTATTATTTTTCTCTCTAAACAGACTTTGATTGAGAAGTCGTTCGCCCCTGATAGATAGTCCATTTATTCCAATTGATAGAGTGATTCTTCCTTCCGAATAAGAGTTCTTTTCTAGACAACATTTCACCATTCGAAGGCTCTCTCCAGGAGGCAATGAATCTATTGAATTGGTTGAGCAAGAAAGATAAATTGAATGGGCAATGAACCTACTGAACCATCATTCATCGGGGACCTTCGTTTCGTCCTAAACAAAAACCCTTCGGGATTGAGCACCCTCAACTACAACTGAAAAACATACAAGCATACAATACTGATAAGAGCTACAACTCAAACATAACCAGAACATGTATATATATACACAGATGAATGTTCTAGATATCATATCGAACTCTCTAGAATTGGAAGTCTTTGGTCATTCAATCAACTTTCTAGAATATCTTTCACCACAGTGGACTATCGGGAAGATTCTTACCTACCATGTACTCTCGTACATGGTAATTACCACGTTTCAACATTCCCCTTAATTACAAAAGTTGACAATACTAACACTAACTATCAATGCCTTTATGGGCTTACAAGATCCATAACATGATGGCATGTTGGTCTAAGTCTCAGCTAGGCTTATATGATCAAATCAAAAACTTGTTTTACATATTTTACAAGTTTTTTTCTTTTTTTTGCTCATATTCTGCATACCTTTTCTTCTTCTTCAGCTTCAGTGTTGTTGTCTTCTTCAATATTTCTTTATCTTCTTTGTCTTTTTCATTTGTTTCTTCTTTTGCATCTGCTTGTACTTTAGTTATTGATAATTAAACACTTATGTCAAAATCTGTAAGATTAAGAACATCTTTATTTCTCTCATTTCATTTTCCAATGCCACAATAGCTTCAACACCTTCAATGGTTTCCTTCATTGTTTCTTCTTCTCCTACAATTATGGTATGTTTTCCATAGTCACTTTCATACTTGGGATTTGCAAGCCATTTTTCAAGAAATGCTAACTCAACATTTATTGTAGCATCATTCTTGTCTTCAACAACTTCTAATGCTAAATTCTTCTCACATTTTGCTACTGTTGTAAAGAAAGTTTCACTTTCTGATGCAGACCCCCCTTCTCTCATTGGGGTTGCTCAACCTCCTGGTCAAGGATCGTTAATTATTCCCGAGCTGGATCAGCTCCTCGGGACCTTGTTAGTCTCAAACTCAAAACACAAGCCCTGTTATCACCCTCGGGGTTTTCACAATCACGATCTAATCGTTACCAACATTTCCATCGATCGACGATTCACAGAAATTGTGGGCTACCAACGTGCTCACTCTTTATCAGAGAGCCATGTCCCTGCAATCGGCAAAGTGCTCACCCAACCTCCTTTAAATCGTGGTCGTTGATCCCTTGTCTCGACAAGATCAACGGTCCTGGAAAATTGCGAGCTACGAACTAGCACACTCGCTAAATTTTCCTCCACTCCTCACAATGATTCCTCACTATCGATTTTTCGTTCTTAGATCGATGGTCAAGATCCACTTCGGGACTCCACGCTTCGGGAGCCTCCACTTTCCCCACACTCGCTTCCTTCCGGAATGCTTTCACCCGAAGTTTGTGATCCGCTAACACCCGTCTCCCGCATATCAACGACTATGGTTAACTTTGGCTCTTCAGGCTTCGGGAGTTTCAAACTCTCTGCACTTGCTCCCTCCCAAGGTACTTCCACCCGAAGTACAAGATATGTTGACGTGTGTCCCTCTGGATCCGATGACCACTATCCACTTCGGTCCTTTGAGCTTCAGGAGTTTCAACCTCCTACGCACTCGTTCCTCCCGGAGTGATTTTGCCCGAAGACGACAGATTCCCGCCACGTGTCCTCTGCAACGGACGGTTGTGATCTGCTTCAGCCTTCGGGACTTTGGGAGTTTGTCACACTCTGTGCTTGGAATCCTCCGAAGTGAAATTTCCCGAAATCTCAAATCTGTCGACACGTATCTCTTGTCAACCAACGACCTGGATCTACTTCGGCCTTTGGCTCTTCGACGATTTTGTTTTCTCCTTATCCACAAAACTTCTGAAATACTTTCGCTTTGAAGTTATGGATCTTCTGCCACTTGTCACTCTGGATGATGGATGGTCCCTGGCCTCTTCGGGACTTCGGTGAATCCTCGCTCCTATGTGCACACAGAGACTTAAAACGTGTGCGTCTTTCCCTGATCCAATGATCTGGAATGATCCCACTCCCTCCTGGATGGATCTTAACCGGTGATTTGTGAAACCTTCAGAGCTTCACTCCCTTTGAAAATTTATCCCCGCTATATCTCATGAGCTTTATCTCTCGAACCCCTTGACTCCTCAGAGGGCTCGTCGATACTTAGTCGAACTTCCAATCTGTGCACTCCTTGCAGCAGATTATCACGTAAGACTTAGTTTCTTGCGGGCGACTGTGCACACCTCGCAGCAGTCTCTTTACACTCCTTGCAAATGGAAGTTTCACGCTATCTCTTCTGAGCTTCTGAGTTGAAACAGGCTCTGTCAACGCACTCCTTGCGGACTATATGCACACCTTGCATGAGCTCAACGAAGAGAAAAAATCGAAACTTGCCCCAAACACTTCACAGTTTCATATACTCCATAATATAACTCATTCATTCATGAAACAAAATAACAGGGAATTGTAAACAATAGTGACACCATGCATTTGGATCAATTTTCCTCTGTTATATTCATTCAAATGTAAATGGCTACAGCTATGATAAAACAAGAACTAAAAATTCAGCAACAACTAAATCACAACAATCTCCTACTAATTTGCAGCAGCCTCATTTGAGCATACAAAACCTCTATTTATCCTCGAGGGTTCTTGGGGTTCCCCCCGACTACTCGTCTACTTGAGAAAAACTAACTGCTACTTAATTTCTGTTACATTAAAGTCTAGGAGTGAAACTCCTAAATCACTCGTAATCATTCCGCTCACAAGCGTTTGATCTTCTTTAGTTTTTCAATCAATTCCAAAAAAATTGACAGGAAACACTAGCGTTAAAAATTTCAAAATAATTCAAAAGGCGTGTTATGGTGTTGAGTTGTCCCTCCACGTGTACTTGCTGGCAATGCTCCTACATCACTTTCACCTTCACCTTGAAACTTTGTCCTCAAATAAAAACTCAACCACAAAATTTTTGAATACAAAAAAGTGCAAAACTTTCACAATTACACACGAACCTCTTTTCACCTCTTTTCAATATAAAAAAAAAATGATCACTTTTACAATTTTGCCTTATTTCAACACATCTCTTGAGTTTGACTTGCTTTCGCTCTCAACTTATTACATTGAGGCATTTCATACTCAACATGACCATTGAAACAAAATATATCACACATAATGTGAGAACAACCCAATCCCTCCAAGCATGTCTTACAAACTTTTGTGATATGGTAAAATGTGAGCATATTCAAATCAATATTCATGCAAGGGGGTAAAGTATAAAAGGATTATAAGAATAAAAGATACCTTCAAACGTTCTTTGATTCCATTTCCCTTCATTAAACGGGTTCACAACACTCGTGAATG
>SNQJ01S0268314.1:0-11836 GCA_010110895.2 Picea sitchensis | reverse complement strand
TTATTGGTTGATTGGTTCACTAAATTGTTGTTACCATCCATTACTTGTGATGTCTCCATGAGTGGCGTAGTCACAGAGAATAGGAAATTATTCATGCCCAATATTTAGATATAGTTTATTCTCAGACTAGAACTTTGTATGAATTGATTCCTAATGCATCTCATCTGTCAACTAATCCTAGACATCTCGCTCAGGTTTCCCATGTTGATGGCTTGGTCGGGTCTATCAAAACCTAGTCTACTACCAGAAAACAGGGTTCCCAACCGTCATAACCATCTAACCCTCCTTTGTCATTGGTTGGAACTAATACGAAATCTACTTCTACTCCTGCCAAATCTCTGAAGTCAATGCAGTGCGATCGAAATCATCCCAATATTTTGGATGAAAGAAGACGAATAAATGAAAATCCAAGAAATCTTCCAATAAGTAGGAAGAAAACAAAAACCATGAAACCACTATTGAGAATAAACCCAAGCATAAAGCCAAATATCCTTGTCTTATTTTTGGAGATGATCATTACATGTGATATTTCCCTCATCATGATGTTATTAGTAAAATCATCAAAGGAGAGTCCCAACCCACTGTTTTGACCAATCCTTTCCCTGCTCAACAACAACATATGATTACCCAAAACCCTGCTCCTCCCCATGGGAGTAATGCATGTCATCCTCATCAAGGGAATGATTCATCTAGTAACCAAGTATTCACAATGAAATATGTTGATTTGAATACTAGAGCCAAATAATACGACCCCATTCTAGATAAATCTGGAAGTGTCAATCCCAAGACCTCTGCATCATCGAGATTGTCTATCCCTCCTCCATATTCTGGATCTCTTCAAATTGAGAAGACTAATCTTGACTCAGTCTTGTGCCCTCCCAAGGGAACAATTTGTAAGTCATCTTTTAATCCCAATTATCGTGCCACACAAAGTTACAACATCATTGAGGACTTAACATAGGCACCTCGCGCAATGTTGGCCCTTGAAGTTCAGAAAAATTGTCCTAGCTAGCACAAAAAATTGTTTCCTATAGGAGACATATATGAGGATACATATAATTTTATAATGTTTAATCTAGAACATTTTAAATAAATACTCTCCCATCAACTTGAGTTTCACATTAAATCCAACGTTTGTGGGAAAAATGTCCATTGCACTATTTTGGATGAGGGAGATTCTACCTATGTCATGTCTTTGGCATTTTGGAGAAGTGTTGGTTCTCCCAATCTTGGCCAGCCCCCCACTACTCTCAAGGAATTTTATGGGCATGGGTTTAAACCATATGGTATTTTGAGTTCCTTTTCTATAGAAGTCGGGGTAAAAACCACTTATGTAGAGGTGGAAGTGGTAGATTCCCCAATTGATTATAATATCTTGCTTGGTTGTAGCTGGTTCTATGTCATGACCATTGTTGCATCATCAAACTTTCAAACGTTATAGTTTCCCCAAAAAAGGTGAAATTGTGACTATTGACCAGCTCAACCATTGCATTCCATATTCCACTACCTATAGTTCTGATAATGCTTTGTTAGTCGGTGATTCCCAACTATCTTATGAGAGTGTAGGGGTTGTCCTTTTGAAAGACTCTACCCTAATGGGTACTTTCTCATTACCTACCCCTACCCCTTCCACTTCGATCACTAAGGTTAACGCCATTTCATCCATGGTACACCAATCCCTTGGTTATTCAGATCCTTGGGTCATGCCAACCCTGTCACAGCTTGAGTCATTTGGTGACATCATGCCACTTAGCCCGATTGAGCCAGCATATCATGTCATTCAGTTAGCCTCTTTTTTTGATATTGACTCATATTGCTAATACTCATCTTGTTGCTTCATCAAACCCCTAATATTCGCAATCCTAGATGAATTCCTCTTTATCTTCTTCAGATTTGTTTCTATAGACTTTTCCCTTGGACGATTCCATTATGGATGTCTTGAGTATCGAGGACCCCAATGGGATGATACCCATCATCGCAAATCTTTTCAACTTACTCCAAACTTTGCGAAGAGTGGTAATAAATCTATGTCTACAATATATATTATTAGTCTAACCAAATCTCCCATTCTAGATTTATATGAAGGGAATTTGGATATTGTTACCGAAACTATTCATGTCGACATATATGACAAACCTGGTGTCATAGAACATGTCCACCTTGGAAAGCACTGTACTCTTGACAATATTCAACCATGTACAGCCTTGTTCAAGGAGTTTGGTGACATTTTTTCTTGGAGTTATGAATAAATGCCAGGTATTGATCTATCTATTGTTGTTCACAAAATCAATACATACCCAGGAGCTAAACCTGTTCGCCAGAAATTGCGCCCAGTACATGCTCGAAAAATAGAAACAATAAAAGATGAGGTAGAGAAACTATTGAATCTTGGTTTTATTTATCATGTCCCCCTCATGGAATGGGTGTCTAACATTGCTCCCTTCATGAATAAACAAGGAACTGTTCGAGTATGTGTCAATTACCACGGTCTTAATAATGATTTTCCCAAGGACAACTATACCACCCCGTTTATCAACCAAATCATAGATAATTGTGTTGGGAGCGTCATCTTTTCATTCATGGATGGATTTTCTGGTTATAATTAGATTGAGATACTCCCCTCTAATGAGCACAAGACAACTTTTATCTTCCCATGGAGTATGTTCACCTATCATAAACTCTCTTTTGTCCTTAAAAATGTTGGGGCTACGTTCCAGCGGGCCATGTCGTATGATTTCCATGACATTAAAGATATAGTTGATCCTTATTTATATGATTTTCCCACTCATTCGCTTCATTTTGATGACCACATCAAACATCTTCGAGCCATGCTTCTTTGGTTCCGCTATTATAGGATCTGTACTAACCCACACAAATGCATTTTTTGTGTTGAATCTAGATGGCTTCTTGGATTCATAGTCTCCAAGGATGGGATCAGACTGGATCCCTTAAAAGTCAAGGTGATTACTTTATTGCCTCCTCCCACCACCATTATCCAACTTCAAAGTTTGCAAGGTATTGAAATTTTTTTGCATCGCTCTATTCACAATTATGCATAAGTTACTAAAGGATTCATGCGTCTCTTGAAGAAAGGTACCCTCTTTATCTGGGATGATCAAGAAAAATGATCTTTGATGCCATAAAACATGCATTGATGCATGCACCATTGTTACATCCCCCTAATTACACCAAAGATTAACTCATATACCTTACTGCTTATGTTTCCACCATTTGAATGGTCCTAGTTCAACAGATTGATAGTGACCAAGAGAATTTCATTTACTATTTGAGCAAATGCCTTTCAGGTCCCAAACCCAACTACTCTTATGTTGAAAAACTATCTCTGGAAGCCACCATCATTGTTCAGATATTTCATCACTATATCCTCCTTCACAAAACTGAATGTGTTTTGCGCTTTTGTGTGAGGATTTTCATCCACGGATATTTATTTCGTTGTGTGCTCTTGTGAACATATGCTAGCACCATTTCTTGTATGTTTTGGTTTCGCATATGGTGCTAGCAAACATACTTGGAATTTGGATTCTGCAGCTTGGACCATCTTTTCCCTGCTGATGAGTTGGTGACTTCAGGGGGGATGTGCCTTGGACCCACTACCAATAATGTTACAGAATATCATGTTGTAATTGGGCTATTAACCGAGGCCTCTTCCATTGGTGTCTCATTTTTTATAGTTTACCTCAATTCTCAACGTGTGGCTTGTCAACTTAATCATGTATATTTCATTCGCAATCCATCTTTATTACGTCTTTATTTGAGGATTCTTCTCCTTGAGAGGTCTTCGATTATATTGAATACAAACACATACCTAGGGAATTAAATGTTGTGACATATTATCTAGCTAATTATGTGATAAATTAGCATCTTACACCCATATAACATGTAAAACAAAACACAGAGAATACATTTAGGCACCAAATAAACACCATCATTCCATTTAGTACTGAGAAATAAGTAATTAAGGAAAAAATCCATATACATATATATATATATAACAAAAGAGTGTCACATATGTCCAAAATGTATAAAGGGGCAAAAATTTGGTCTATGTAACCCATACATCATATGTCATATCCAAAAGAGAGTTCTATTGAGGGGAACTTCACTCCCCTCGCACATTGTTCTCCTCATAACACACTACTACTCTCGCCAGTCGATGCAATAAGGCCCTCATCCCTGCTGATGCACCTACAACATGCCCTTGCAAGTGCCTTGGGACCTCTAATAAACGCATAGGGGGAACCCCCATAGTCAGTCCCCTGAGGTTTCTTTCCACATCATGGAGCTCTCTGTCCTCATCCACATGTTGCATCTGAAATGGAAAAGGTGGTCCTCTGTGGAGAGCCATTACCGATAATCCATCTGGTAGTATCGATCTTCTATTTGCGTAAGGAGATAATATTTTGACTAAAAACCCTTTGTACACCAATATATATATATTTAATTCATGAAATCATGAGTACCTGACACATCCCAATGTGCCCTTTCCGGGAACACCAAGTCATTTCTACCTTGAAAGTCAACACCTAAATAAGGGAATTACTCTATCATAGGAATTTGCTTCTTCCACCCTGAGAAGATTCAGCCCACGTCAAACAAAAATATCACATGACCCCTGCCAAGTCTTGGTGAGAAGCTAGTCCACTTCTCCATTATTGATTCCATTATGTGATGATTTGGTAGCCCAATCTGGGGCTATAATAGAGGAACTCTCTCCAAAAAGAAATAAACAAGCAATGAACCATAGCCAAACTGTTTTTTCTTTCTGGTATCAAATTGAGTGATTTGGTTTTTGAGGCTCAGCAAAATACCCTCACACCAGTTGAATACTCTAGGCTCCATGCATTCAACCTCATAGGCCATCTGTAACTTTGTGATGATATGAGCTCCTATGATTCCGACCAATTTGCTAATGGTGAATGCAATCGCGTGAAGTGGCTGATCCTCGATCTCTTTGATCAGAATTTTTACACTGGTCCTATCAACACCCTCTCTGTAGTAAATGGCAACTGACTCCTCAGTGGACATCTCAGTATCTCTGGTCCCAACCAAAGAAACAAGGGCACCTCTCTTTGAAAGCCCCGCAAAAAATAGATGTCCTCTATCTCGACTTCTAAATCATGAGGACCCACTTTGAACACTTTCTCATTGGGATCCCACATTTAGATCAGATGCTCAAGAAGCATTATCTCCTTTCTCATGTTTTTGATTTTGAAAAACTTCAGTAGCCCACAATTCTTAGTGAATCGATCGTGTTTTGATCCCTCAAAGACACAGTGTCATCTCTTTCATGTTCACTCTCTTTCCACTTGAATATCTTTCCAAAACTCACCTACAAAGAATTTAAAAGATGTTAGATCCATTGGGAAAAATTTTCCTGTCCTTTTGCTAGCCAGAAAATTCAAAAAAAAAATTCTATGTCGATTGTGCCCTTTCTGTTGGATACAGGGTGACCAGGGTCCCTTTCTAGTGTAAACAAAGTTTTCTGGTCGCTCCCCCCGACACTAGGAGGGCATGACCATCCCATGGCGCAAATTGATCCCTAATCTTGGCTCGAAACCACCCAAAAACATCCTAAAATGCAACAAAAAGGGAATAAAATTGACAAGAAAGGAAAGAGTAAGAACATGGTTCAAACAACAAGAAGAACTGTCCACTAGTTCATTCAGAATCGACGCCTAAAGGTTTGGTATTTTGTCTTTTATCTTTTGTGATCTACTTTTACCCTCTGGGCCTTTAGCCCCTTCTTCCAACAAGGCAAGGTGAAACCCTTTACTAGCTTGGAAAACCTAATTCCTGGACCGATGTAGGGGAAATATGAGAGGGAAGATGATGAAAATTGATAAGTATGGTAGGAATGGACGATGAACTTTCATAAACCCGCACAGTGGAAAATCAGTCCTAAGGGAACCAACTTGCTAGGATATTCTATCATCCACCCGAGGTATGGACAAGTCAAAATGAATAAATTCCAAGCATACATAATGAAGCAAAAGATAATTAAATGCACATATTCAAATGTGTTTAGAATCAGAGTGACACATACCATGATACCCAGACTCATTAACTCATGGAGAAATACCCACTGCTTCTTTAGGACTAGGCCGATGGGATGGATGTTGTTGTTGCTGACAGGATGGAGACACTGAAGAAGAAGGATGGGCCTTCCAGAGCCAGGCTCAAGTCAATATGGCTCTCGATACTCCATGTATAGGACTTGTGCGCCTCAAGACATAATCTCCTTAGTTATCCCTAGGATAGGGGATAACATCTAGCAACAACTCGGGGACATGTGCTCACTATAGAGTGCATGAGAGCCTCATCATCTCTAGTATGCCCTGTGACATGCTAGATCTCAACAACATTGATTAGTAATCATTTGGGGTGGTGATATCACCCCTGGCTCATATATGATGTACTGAAATACAAGTAAACAATCATATGTACAAATGGAAATACAACTAATCTAGCATGAAATGCAGATGGTATATACAATGAATGAAAATGCCTACCTACTTACTTGCACTTACCTGTGAAGTCAAATATATGCCCCTTGATGGGGCTTAAGGAGGTGTCCACCAACTTGTAATGGATGTCTTCTTCCTTCCAATGTGGATAAATAGTAGGCTCTCCCTTCTTTGTATCACACATCCATACTGTATCCCCCTCTTTGTAATCCTTGGCCTTAAATTTTGTTGCCTCTTGCACAACCCTGGTATATTGTCTTAAGGGAGGGGGGTGGGATTTTGTTGTGAAGACTTCCTATTGGGATGGTCCCAACTTCCTTGTCCTTATTTTTGTCTAAGAGTTGGTGATACTCCTCCTTCTTCAGCCATTGTATTTGATCAAAGTCTTCCTCTGAAGCGAAAGGTAAATCATCAAGGGAAAATACAAGAAGACTCTCTTTGATCGGTTCATGTGCAGGGATGATTTTAGGGGATAAATTTCACTCATGGGCTAATTTTCCATGGTTTTTCCCATAAAAAGATTCACTATTCTAAAAATGATTCGCCCAAATTCTATAGGATAAAATTATTTTAACTTAAAAATCACCAAAAAATTATACAAACTATATAAAATCCTTATAAATTTGAATATTTTTACAAAAATATCATCGAACATTCATAGTTGGCATATGAAGGATTAGTAAAATTTGCCCAAATTTCTACATTTTAAAATAAATTTACATCCTTAAAATCACCCCTGTTCATGTGTCTTGTCAGTTCCAATGTCATGACCAATTTCTAGCACATGGACCTTGGTCATTGGCACATTCTGGAGATGGATTATTGTCCCATCATTCATAGGCATGTTGATATAAGTGAGATCCATATCTAAGGTGCCTCCCAGCATTGCAGCAAACTTCATGGATAACCCACACATCTGAGACATCCACCACCACAATATCCATGTGGATCACTCTCTCGGGGTATATTCCAAGGAAAACTTTGACATTCTCAACTACCCCATGAGTGGGTATGGCCTTGGACTCAAAACCGCACACATTCATGTAAGGCCGTGTGACTTTCAAACCCAATTTTTCCATGGCCTTCAAAGAAATCACGTTAGTACCTACCCTTGAATCAAGCATATAGTTGTTAAGGAATTTGTTATTAATCAGTAAGGTCATGAAGAAAGGTGGATGTCCATCATAATGAACCCTAAAGCGATCTGCTTGTAACATGATAGGAAGGTCCATTGGCTCATCTAAACTTTTGAAAAGAAAATTGAATCGTTCTTTTATAGATGGGACTTTGATGATTTCTCTTAAGGCAATGGTCACGTGCAATTTTTCCAGTGCACCTTTAAAATCAAAGTTTAAGTCAACTTTATCAGTCTTGGGAGGATTCTTAGGAAGATGTGTGTTCATGGGTGGAGGTCTTTTTTGTGAAACTGTAGGACCAATAGAGGACAGTTTGTTCATTCCTTTTTGTCTAGTATATACTTGGAATTCTTACTTCTTCAACTTTTCTCTTGATTCTTGGTCAAGGTTAATTATCACCTCCATCCTAGCCTTCTTGGTTGCTTCCTTTATGCCTTCTTGATGTTCTTCAACTGTGACATGAAGGAAATATTGAGGGTTTTCAATGGTGGGGTTAACAATGTTTATTTGGTCATGATCACCATTGTTAAAAGGACACTCAAGATCCCAATGTGACTCGTTGCATTGTAAGCACCAAGGGTTTTCATCTACTACATTTGCAGGGAATAAATTATTGGGAACCTCTTGATCATTTTTGGTCTAAAAACTTAGTTCAATTTCTGGAATTTCCCTTTGTAAGGAACCCTAGGGGCTTATTGTCGAGTTCTTTCTAGGTTGAAAATCTCATTCATCATTAGTTCTTGGGTTTTTACCATGCCATCTACAGTTCGTTGTAGCTTTTACAAGCTAGCGCTAATGTATGAGGTCGATTCAACATTGTGGACTATCTTACGCTTAACATCTATTTTGACTCTTGGGGATGAGAAAGGCTCAACTCTAGATGATGAAAGGTTGTCTTAAATCCTTGTAGCTACCTCTTGGGCTTCTTGGATTGTTTTATGGGATTTATCTCTAAGGAGATATCCCAGTTGTCCTGTAAAGTCTTTGTTATAAAAAAAGAGAAGGAAACTATCATAAGGATGATGCCTTACTGGGATCTTTTGCATCAAAATTTCAAATTTGTCATGGAATTCTCTAATGGTTACAGTCTCTTGTTTCATGAGGTTATTCATCCTTATCAATAGCATGTTGGTGTCTTCCTTGATACTCCATCATTTGAGGAATACTTCCTCTAACCTATCCATGGTTTTAATACTAGCATCAGGGAGCTCATTGTACCAACGTCTAGCGCCATCATGGAGGGTAGCAGAAAATAATTTTATAGCTAGATCCTCAGCATCATCACTGATGGGATAAAGCTAAAAGAAGGCACATAAATTACTCATATGCTCCCCTGCACCGACTACATCATTACACGTGAATTTAGGCAACCACTTCTCATACTTAGGGGGAATTTTCCTAGGGTACACTGGTATACCTGTCACGTCTAATGGTTTGAAGATCTTGGATGACCATTGCTTCTGGTTATTGGCTAGGTTTGGATTGACAGTCTCAGTTCCTACGCTAGACATTGTGTTTAATGGAATATTTCCTCCAAATAATGATTTTACTACAAGAGAGTTTCAGGGAGGTTTTGTTCTAAAGGACCGGGGACGGTTGGTATACCTCCTTGAGGTTTGTGGAGTCGCTAGATAGTTTTCTTGAAACTACCAAAGAGATGAGGGGATCACCCTCAGTGGAGTCACTAGGTAAGCTTTGAAAAGTAAAGGATTTTGAGGAAAGGCTTACCAAAAAGTGTCATCTCTGAGGAGAATTGATTCAGTGTTCCCCAGAAACAGGGCCAAAATGTTATTGCACAATTTGTACTTGTCCAAAAGGGAAAGGAAAGTGGATGATAAATTGGTGTAACATGAGGTTGGCATATCACTGTCACCTTAATAAGACACCTCTTTCTATTTAGGGGTGAAATCCTAGGGGAGACGTCCCTGGTGACCTGGGGGTTTGAGAAGGAAAAGGTTAAGATATCAAGAAAAGTTGTCCCCTCTCACAAGTCACACTGATCACAAAGTCCAAAAGGTTTAACAATATGAAGCAATGATATTCTTAAGTGTACCTACCCAGAACAAGACAACAAAAAAACACTAGTTTGCAAGTAACAATTGATGTTATGCTTCATAAAACCCTGGACTTTTCAATAAAAGCAATAAGTTGATATAAGATGAAGAAAACAGAAATTTATAATAGCAATGTATATATGATGACGGATTCACAATTTACACCTTAAAAAAGATTCAAAATGACACAAAATGATAACCTAACAATAGAAATATGCTAGCACTTGTCGGAAGCTAATAAGGCAATGTAAAAATCAACTTTAATAATTTCTTTTAGGATATTTTATTGTTGCAATATATGGTTGTAGCTTACTTTTGTAACATCATAAAGAATGTTAATAGATTGGTCTAATCTAGGGTTAGTAAAATTTAGCAAATAGCTTGAGGTATAAGGTTTAATGGTTATTCTCATCAATCAATCAAGTACAAGGTATAAACCAGTGTCTTTAGGGATAATGGAGTCACTTTTTGCAGCAGAAATATTGAAGGAAATAAATGATAATGTGTGAACTAGAGACAAGAGGGAAAATGATTGAGGTGTTGGTAACCCAAGGCCTCAATCACTAAACCCTAGAAGGAGAACGACTACTAGGAAGTAGGTAATCCTAGGCCCTGGTGGTTTTCCTTCTTCTTAGTTCACGCTTGAGATAAATAAATGCTTGATGAAGAAAATGATGTTAGAGTGCTACAATGGTAGGGCTCTAGCAATGCTTCAATGGATAGGTTTTCTAGCAAAATCTAGTAGGTAGATAGCTATTGAGATAAGGACAATAACATGTGCTTAATCTTCTAGGGTTTTATACTAGAAATTTCATGATCTTAGTAAATCCAAAGTAAAGATACTATAACCATTCAAAGGAAAGAATAATTTCAGAATTTCAATTACATTCACCAACAATAATCTAGAAAATACCCTAGTTGACAATTTTCCACCAAGAAAATGCCAAAAAACACCAAGACAAGCCGCCTCCTCCAAGAGTTGTGCACCACTTAATTTCAGCCAATAAGCCTTAAAGAGGCCGAATTTCAGACCTCACTTTTGTCAGTGAAAGAATGATGAAAAAATACAAGAGATTTATCTCTTATTTATACAATCCAAATGACCTTTAATTACAAAATTAGGTCAAAAAGGATGACATGGCCAGTTACATCAAATATCTAATTTTTTACATAAAATTGACAAATTAAACCCTAAATAATGCAAAAGAGGTGATGTCATGCCCTTCTAGGGTGACGTTGAGCCTCCTAGGTGAGACGTTGGCCTCTAGGAGCAAAACGTTAGTCCTTCCAAGGCCTTTGGATCATGCCACACATGCCACTTGGCACACAACTTCCTCCATCGTGTCCATCTAACACTGGGTGAAATCAAGGGTCAGAGAAGTGACATCATGGGCCTTCCAAGGCCAATGTTCAAAGGGAAAGGAAAGACCCCCCTGGGTCTAGGTATGCCAAGCTGTCTCTGGTGGAACCTCCTCCTCTCTCTCCAGTGTAGGCCTCTGGTATATGTCTTCCCTTGGTTGGGGTATCAACATCCATCTGGTGGGATTTTATCCCTATGAAGGTCCGAGCTAATTATCTCCCCACATGTATCTATATGTCAGGTGTGGCCCTACAACAAGAACAAGTACTCCCTCCATGGGCTCATAAGTCACATGGATCATATCAATGTCAATCACATATAATAATCAAGTTACCCAAACATGTGCATAAAACCCCCCTTTCCTAGAAAAATGCTCAAAGACATTATACTATTTAATAAGCCAGGTTTGGAGAGGGTTCTAGGACATCCCATTAGGAAGATTCTCCTTAGGTGTGGGGTGTTCCTGGTGAATACCAATCTAGGTCATGTGAGTGGATGAGACGGTGTAGGGGATTTTTGGGCAAGGGGTGCAATGATGACAGGGAAATGTAGGTCTTACCTGTGGGTACCTCTGAATAGGGTGAGATGCACCTTGTCATGGATGCAATTGTTTCCTATCCCAATCAATTCCTTTTTACTTTTATCTTATTTATTTTTCTTTCAAGAGAATAGATGGGTGATACAGATTTATGTAGGAACACAATGAAATACAGAAATACACATAAACACAGAGATGCAGCGAAAATAAGACTTCATTTCATTAATAACAAATGACTGAAATATGCTTACAGACAGAATGGA
>SNQJ01S0268313.1:0-12003 GCA_010110895.2 Picea sitchensis | reverse complement strand
ACTTATTAATCTTTTCATTGTATTTCTAAAATCCTAGCTTTTATACTCCCACACTTTAATAATTTTAATTCTTCTTTATAATTTAAAAGCCATGGGTTTCACTTAATTTATCTCCCTCATTACTTTAACCCCTTTAATTTTAAGAAGACTTTAACTAACACTTAGGAGGGTTTTAGTTTATGTCCTTAAGTTTAATTTTTGGAGGGTCTTCACTTAAGGCTAGTAAAATTTTTATCTTAGAGGTGTTTTAAATTTAGGTTCATATTTGACCTAGGTGATAATTAATTAGGGGAGTCGTCTTAGGAATTTCGTCAGGTGTTAAGGTCTTAGGGTCATCTACGTTTGTCTCAACACCATCATCAATGCGATGTGCCCTTCAGGATGCACTACGTTCTCCAAGGGTGCCACTCGCCTTGTTTCTTTCTATTGCGCGACGTTCCCTTTAGGATGCACCACGTGCTCCAAGGGTGCCACTCGCCTTGTTTCTTTCTGTTGCGTGACGTGCCCTTCAGGATGCACCACATGCTCCAAGGGTGCCACTCGCCGACTTGATGGATTGGTAGACATCTATAACCCCTGGAGTCAACACTCCGCCAAGTGAACTTGTGGGAGACTAAGGGCTCTAAGGAATAAGGCCCCCACCTTATTGCGCTCCCCTTAGAATCATCGTGAGTGGCTGTCGCAGTCTGCCCTCACGGCATCGTGGATCCTCTCGAACTAGGTAATCGTTAACCTACAGTTCGAGCCACGGCGGGAGTGCTAGTAGGCTATGGCAGGGCTGCTTTCCACACCTCTCCCTCAACCTCTCTGGAAATCATGTGTGGCCCCTTTACTCCATATGTGAGTCTTGGTCGGCAAGCTATCATCAGCCTACATCATCAACCATCATGTCAGATCATGTCAACAACATATCATAAAATCAATAGCATATCATCAAAACAAAGCAATATCATCGTAAATGAAACAACCCAAATAGCCCACTCCCTGACTCAATCTGGAGTCCAAGGGAGTTCCACCGATGCCTCTTCATCCTCAAGGTCCGAAACCCTGCACACTCAATGAAACTGAGTCAGCAACACCTGTCTACATCAAAGTAGTAAAAACATCCTGTCATCTAACTTAACGCATCAAAATGAAGGAAAAAGTTTTATCATCATAAAAATCCAGATCACTTGCGAGCAAGTGTCCTCAAAGAATAAGTTTTGTAAGTGCGTCGGAGTGGGATGTTACAGGAACACACAATGGGTGTCTAATTTAGTCCTTGTAAGGAAGAAAAGTGGTGAAATTTGACTCTGTGTCAATTTTTGGAACTTAAACCGAGCATCTGATAAAGAAAACTACCTTGTTCCTCCAATGGAAGAAATCCTACAATAGGTGTCTGGTTTCGAAAGACTATCTCTACTTGGTGGTTTTTCAGGATACAACCAGGTCCTTATGTCTCCCTCGGACCAGCTTAAAACCACCTTTCGTACCCCATGGGGCACTTATGCCTACATGAAAATGCCTTTCAAACTGATAAACGTTGGTGCCATTTTCTAGAGTGAAATGGATATTGCTTTCTGTGGCCTCATTAACCAGTCAGTCGTGGTCTATCTTGATGACGTCACCATCTTCTCTAAAAACAATAAAGATCACGTCTATCACCTCAGGGTTGTCCTAGAACGATGTCACATGTTCGACATATCTCTCAACCTTAAGAAATCGGTCTTTGCAATGGAGCAAGGAAAACTGCTTGGTTTTGTAGTGTCTAAGGTTGGGATTATTATTGACCTTGAAATAACCCAACCTATTGCTAAACTCCCCCCTCCTTCTTCCAAAAAATCCATGCATTCCTTTTTGGGAAAGATTAATTTCGTCAAAAGGTTTGTCCCAAGCTTCTCGGAAAAGGTAAGAATATTATAGAATTTAATTAAAGGATGTTTTATATCGTTGGGGACCACAAGAAAGTCAGGATTTCGACTCAATTAGAAGATCAATAATAGAATCCCCTTCCTTAATGAGTCCGAATTTTTCTTAGGATTTCACTCTTTACACCTTTTATTCTAACCGATCTTATATTGTTGTACTTACGCAGAAAAATGTTGAAAGCAATGAAATACCCATTGCCTTCATGAGCTCAACTTTTAAAGGAGCAGAGCTTAATTATCCAACAGTAGATCAGCAGGCATATGCTATTTTCAAAGCAGTGAAACACTTCCAGTCTTACCTGTTGAAATCCAGAACCAAGGTTATTGTTCCTTACCCTGTTGTGAGAAACTTGTTAGTACAAAAAGAGCTGGGTGAGAAAAGGGAAAATTGGATGACTTTGTTACAGGAATATGACCTTGAAATAAAAATTGCACAAATTGTTAGAGGTCAAGGCCTGTGTATACTAGTGGTTAATTCAGTTGAAGAACAAAAAAGTAAAATAAACACCACAACCGTGAATCAACATAACAAAAAACATATCAATTGTGCGCAAGTCACTACCAATTCTTGGTATGAAAACATTAAATTTTATTTAACGAATGGATCTTCTCCCTGAAATCTTGATCCTAAAAACAAAAGAGCACTTAGACTCAAATCTGCATCTTTCCAGTTAATAAATGATGTATTATTTCGAAAGAAATTTGATGGTGTCCTTATGCGTTGTTTAGAAAAGGAAGAGTTAGAAAAAGTGCTATCTGAACTTCATGCAGGTGAAGCTGGTGGTCACTTCGATGGAGATACCACCGACCAAAAAATACTAAGAGTTGGGTACTATTGGCCTAAATTGTTTAAATATGCCCATACGCTGTGTCGTAAATGCATAATCTGCCAAAAGGCTATAGGACAAGTGAAAAAGGAAACATTCCCTTTGGAGCCTATTATTGTAAATTCCCCTTTTCAGCAATGGGGCCTTGACATCATAGGACCAATTAATCCCTCTTCTTCACAGCAACACAAGTATATCCTTACAACAACGGATTATTTTACTAGATGGTCCGAAGTTGTACCTTTAAATATGGTGAACACAAATAAGGTAGTATCTTTTCTGAACTCTCATATCATCACTCGATTTGGCATTCCTGAATGTATGGCTTTTGATAACGCCTCTTACTTTTCATCCCTTGATATGAACGTTTTTTCTCTGGAAAAAGGGGTTAAACTAAAGTATTATGCAAGCTACTACCCTCAAGGAAATGGCCTAGCAGAATCAACAAACAAAAATTTAATCAAGATTATTAAAAGGACAGTTTCAAAAAATCACATGAGCTGGCACAATGCACTATATAATGCACTTTGGGCTGATAGGATAACCCTAAAAGCCTCTGTTTCTAATTCCCCTTTCTTCCCCATCTACGAAAGAGAATCAATTCTCCCTCTGCATGTTTTAATTCCTTCTCTGCAATTGTCATGAAAAGTTCAAGAAAAGGAGTGTCCTCCTCTAGAAAATTGAATAAATGCCTTATTAAAACTAGAGGAAGTGAGAACACAAGCAAAGAAGAAACTGGATTAGCATAAACAAATAGTAAAAATCTAGTTTGATTCAAATTCATCTTCAAACAAGAATTTTGATGTTGGAGATTTGGTTCTCAAGTGGGATAAATCCCACGAGGGCAAGGGGGAACATACCAAGTTCCAAAACCTATGGTTGGGACCATTTGTAATCTCTGAAAAATTGGGTCCCATCTCTTTCCGTTTGCATAATTTGAAGGGACAACCATACACTTTCCTAGTGAATGGCCAGGCCCTCAAGAGGTATTTCAGCTAATGATTTATGTTCCACTCTATTGTAAATATTTTTGATGTTTTCTTTTTCTGTTTTTATTTTGGTTCTTTTCATTTTGCTTGATTATAATTTGTTTTTTGAATAATTATGTCTGTGTCACCATCTCATTTGTGGATTGGAATCATAATTATAGTTCATTAGAAGCGGTTGATAACTTCCCAAGCAACTGAGCAGTGAGTGCTAAAACTCAGATCAACAGAAGTGAATTTCTGTTTAAATCAGTGTTTCTGGTTTCTCCTTCAGAATTACAAGTAGGCGCGATTATCATTAATAAGATTCTAACGCTATCCTTGTTTTAAGGAAAACAACTCAGTTGTACCTTCCCATCCTCGAGATGGTTTCCTAATAGAAATATAAGTATCCAAAGTGTGATGAAGGCCATCAAAAAAGAAGAACGATTTTTTAAGTGATCAAGATTTTTATGCTAAACTCTGAGATTTTCAGTATCACCCTCCCTCTTGAATATTATTAAGTTCTGCAAATTATAAACAAATTCTAGAGGGTTGAAAGCATGGTAATGTGTGGGAATTGTATGTAAACCTGTTGGGATGTTGAACAGGTCTGTTGGTAGTGGGTAAATGCATGCATGATACCAAGGAAACTTCGTCGAGGTACTAAACAAGCCTGTTGGCAACAAAGCAATGTCAGGTTTAAGAAGATCCTTGGGTATGTATTTTAATTTGATCAAGTGCAAAGATGGCCCATATCATGATTGGATGACTCCTGGATATGATAGAGGTACTAGAGTGGGTTAAATGACATCCCTTCCAAGGCTATGAACGCCTGCAGGCAACAGTGGCCCTATCAACAATATCGAAGTCAACTGCATAAACATCACTACGCTCGTAATCTAAGTTAGATGCCCAATTACATTTGTTTTAGACAGGAATAAATCTGATGCTAAACGACGTTATTTTCTAAGTTATGATCGGAATGCTTCACCTGTTGTTAATTGTTTCTAAAAATTCATTTTATCTAATTCATCCTAACACGAATTTTCTGGTGATGTAGAGATAACTGCTTCGCCCAGTATGTCGCCATTGTTGTAAGCCACTAATTAATTTCGATTCTTATCAAAATCAAAGTCCCCACAAAAAGATCACATCTTTCTGTAGCTTCCATCACCTCCCATTTGTAAATATTTATATTTCTGAGTTTTGAAGCGATGATTGGGTTAAGCTTACCTTATTGAGTTTTTCTGTGTATTTTCGTTTGTTTTGTTTTGTTTTAAATTCATGATTGTAAGCATGAATTTAAATACAAAAATTGGCATTGGTTTCATATTGTTTACCTTAGAAATATCATTTTAAAGGTACCCATATATGTTTAAAACTCAAGACTTACGAATTTATTGATTAATACACTATCAAAATCTTTGTGAATTATGGGTATTGAGAATTCATTGGTTCTATAGTTCGTTGTTGAAATGTTTGAATGCACAAGAACCTGGGTTGACTATTGATATTGTTCTCATGAGTTCAATTGTTATATCAACATTCATGTAAATTAGTACAGGCATGCTGTAATTGTGTTTTCGTTTCACCTTGCTGGCCTAAAACATTAATGAGACCATTCATTATGCGTATGGGGTTTTGTACTCTGTAGGGTTTGGAACTCATTGTGAGAAATGGTTAGAAGTTTTATGAACCCTCTAGTTTTCATTTTCCCTAACTCTCCTGTCCGAGTTATGATAGCCCCCATAATCTGTGATTTTTGTTCCATTACATTCTGCTTAGACTTGTCTCTACTGATCGTTCATTGGAAACCTAAACCTATCCCTTGTGATATCTATTGTATCCTTGTCACAGTGGTAATGGCACCTGTGGTTTGTATCAAGCCAAATGGATTCCAATATTTGCTATCCCATGATGACGCTATTGATGACCTGAAGGTTCATGGGTGGGATGTGTTCCTCAAGAAGTTTGAAGGCTACAACCTCTCAGTTGCACAAGCCTTTGCACAAAATTTCGATGGTTTCAAGGCCAAGGTTGGGGATATACAGTTGGAATTAACAGAGGATTTGATGAGAAAGGCGACAGGACTTCCATTAAAAGGTGAGAGGTGGTTTAACAATGCTAAAATAGAATATTTCCAATGGATTTTATTCATGGATTCCCGCAAAACCACTTGTTGTACAAAAGGTATTCATATTGCTCTACTAAATCCTAGATGGCATAGTCTCCTTTTAATTCTGAAGCAATTTGTGACATGTGAAGGCTGATATGGGTTGGTTTTTCTGTACAACATCTAGTTGCTTATGATTTTCATAGGGTTTGAGTTGGATATGCCTTTTTACCTGTTAATAAGTCTTTACAAAATGTTTAAGTGCTTTAAGCGACAGAGTATCAATTCGAGTTTATTTCACTATGGACTCATTAAACACTTGTTGGTTTATCACCTGTCGAAAATAGGTGACAATTGGGAGACCTTTTTGAGCCAAATTGGCTTCACTTAGGTTGATGATACAATCAACCCTCATTTATTTGTAAACCCTAATTTGGACAGACCACTGATTGAGAGCCAGGTCGTCAATTCACTTGATGGCTTAGAGTTTAATGAACCAATTTTTATTGTTGATGAAACCCCTGTGGATAAGGAATCACCATGTAGGTTTTCACCTAGAATATCTCTAGAACAAGTAATTACTGAATTAAAATAAAAGGGTCATCCCGTTCCTATGAACAAATCTAAGTTAGACAATAATGACAAACCTGTTGGGAAGAATTTTTGTAAGGGAAAGAAACCACAGAGAAGGGATTTAAATTTCAGGAATATGAATGTTGGTCATTTGATTTCTAGAAAACTAATAAATAGAAAGGGTAATCATATGAGCTCGATTGATCTAGTCAAGATCGATGATCGGTGTTCAGATCGGGAAATAGATGATTTCTTGGCTCATGATGACCCAGAAAATTAGTGTTCCAGGAAAGAGGTTGTCACCCATGTCGAATAGTATGACTTCGTGACTAATTTACCCCCGTGTCTTAAGGGAAAATAAGGTTTTTCAGGTATCGATCATGAGCTCAAACAAACCATAGGTAAAAATGAAGCACCCTTTGTCGGCTATGTTCTACGTCGATATTCCATTGTCCCAGTGCACTCTGATAGTTGTCTCGACTCGATAGAGCATTACTATACATATGTTCTACTCTTATAGGCTTGAGTCAAATGCTTGGCTACTCAGAATTCTCTGTTGAAACAAGAGAACTTTGACTTGAAGACACACACAGAGAGGGGGAATAAACCATTCAAGAAGACCAGGAATATAATCATTAAGAACACAACCACTTTCAAAACAATTATAAATTTTGAACTGGCAGATCCCTCTTTGGTTAATTTATAATGGTAAAATGATTTTGTTTTGATTTTATTCAATTCTGTTATGGAAAATGGAAATAGGTAGATTTAATTTTTTATTTCATTTCTAAAAATAGGACTAGCTATACAATCTATGATTCTGTAGCCAATCTCTTTTGAATAATAATTAGTAATTATTTTTCTGAATATCAAATCAGTTTTTCTTTTTATAGGAAATGGAATATTATGATGTTGATTGCATGGAGCAAGTACTTTCAATCATACGCTCAAATATTCAATAGATTTTATCTTTTTATGTTTATAAAAAATTGGTTTATTTTGAAAAACCAACTCATGCATGAGTGGTTGCTATTTTCACTATTTTTGTAATATTATCTAATTTTTGTGGATTGAACTCTATCTTGTATGATATGAGCAGTTGAATCCTGAACTAGTTTAAATATTGTTCACTCTTGGTAGTGAATACATTTTTKATTTGGACACATTATGGACATATAACTTTCAAGACTGAAATGGACAAGTTGTTCACTCCTTGGCTTTATACCAGCGTGGCGCTTACCCATTACGTTTTTCCTTTTATATTATGGAATGTTAATATGTTATACATCTTTAGTCTTATCAGCATATGATATTTCATTTTATTCAACACGTTAATTCTTTCTGTAATTTGTTGTTCATATATTACATTTGTGATCATTATTTCATTTAAATATCATTGATTTATGCTTGATGTTAAATGATGTATTACATGAATGCTTTATATTAAATTTCTTTTACTATAAGTGTTCATCATTACAAAATCACTAGATCTGTATGTTTGTTACTTTTCTCTTTTATTCCTACTCCATAAACACCTTTGAGTTTGTTTATGAGAGTGTTAGCCTCATCCTATTTTAGGTTTTTCTTCATAGGAAGGACAGTTGGGAGTTTGAATTGCACAAAGACATAAACTCATTAATTGATTAATTACAAGTTAGTTTACTCGTATTCTATTTCTTTTCTTAGTTTATTTATTGATGAAATAAAAATAATTTAAATTGGCTTTGACTGTTATTCTGTTCTTATTTGAAATTGTGTTTTAATTAATATTCTTTAGTTCTTTAGATTTCAAATATTAAACAGAAAATATAAAATGTATGTTCTTTCTTTATCTACTTCATAAACACTTTCAAAAAACATCGATTTCGCAAGATATCCAACAAAACTTGCAAATTGTATATACATTGCTCAAAACCATATGCACATATCCATACTTCTATTTTTGATGTTTGTAAATTATTTATTAGTATCATAGCTTTATAGGTTAGTGTCATTTCTTTCATTTCTAGAACTTTAGTTGGCCAACGGAGCCATTAAACCCGTCAGGTCATTTCATTCCAAACGGCTTGGGTTATTTAGACAACCCCAGTTCAGATTTGACCTTCCAGTTGATGATGTGTCATATACGCCCGCCAATAAGTTGTAATTTCTAGTTGGTAGTAGCAAGAGTTAGAGGTTTGCACAAATTGAGTTTGAATTAAGAATTTTAATTATGAGTTTATGAGTTTATAGCTTTTCTTGAGTTAGTGATTTTCAATAGAGTACTTTTAAACCAGTTGTATGATAAATTCAATGATTGATGCACATTGTTTAGAGATCAAATGCATTCCAAAATACTTAGTGTTTCTTCTTTGATGGAAAAACTCTCTATAGATTTTCGTATCCATACTTTCCATTTCTCTGTAGAAGTCAACATTGAATTAATTCCACTTGAACTGTCACTAATAGTCAGATGCCATCGTGATGTTATTCGACACTAAATACACAATCATCACCTTTGAATATGTTCCTTCTTTTTACTACAAGATAGAAATAGTTTTGATCAATTAGAATTTGACTACAGTCATAACACTTTTTCTTTTGGTTAAGTAGAATAAAATTTATTCTTTGCAAAATAGAAATAGTTATCAGTTATTTTTAAGAATAGAGTTCACTTGTCAAGATAGTTTTGATAGATTAGTTGTTTACTTGCTCAGAGATAGATAGATCAAATAACTCATAAATAATTTAGTTGTTGTTCCTTATTTAAAAAGAGATTGAATAGATTAACTAGATTTGAAATAGATTTCTTGTTATTTGATTATATAGAAATAGCCCATAGCTCATTGTTTAAGGTTACTTAGGTCAAATAGTTCATAATTCTAGAATTTCTTAAAGCTCATTATTTGAAGGTTTCTTTACATAGAATTTTCTAATTAACTAGATTTGAAACGTCATCTCTTTAGAAAGTAGAATTGTAAATTGGATAGAGTATTGATCCCTAGGGTAGACCATCTCCTTAGCTAGATAATCCTTCCATTAGATTTTCTTCCTTGGCTCATGCTGTGCCACAACTCTAAGTTTACTTACCCCGGTTGACAACTTGATTGAGGGAATTAGTGCATATAGAATACCCATCATTTTTGGCGTCGTTGTCGAGGAGTTGTCTTAAGGTATAAAATAGTTAGGAAGTAGGTCATTTATTAACATTAGCATTAGTTTGGTGGTGGGGGAACTTTAAGACGAGAGGTAAGAACCTGCACATCTATTATAGCAGGTTCCCCCAAACCCAATGGTAGGTTTTCTGTTTTTACTTCTTTCATGAACAAGCCTAGGGACCCAAAGGGAAGATACATCAAAACCAAACCAAAACTTTCGATCAAGGTTTATTCTAACCTTTTTGGAGGAAGGAACACTCCACCCATAAACTCCGTAGATCGATTCCAGAAAATAGGGGTTAGCTCAACCCAAAGAGATAAAGAAGTCTCTAAAGTGACCAAAATTGGGAGCACCATAGAGCAGAAAATTGAAGCATCAACAGTAGTGGGACAAGAGGCAATACCACTCGGGCCCTCATTAGAACCAACCAACACAACCTTTTATTTTTCACCACCATCAGGGGACTCTAACTTTGTAGACATCATCGACCCTGAATAGGTGAATTCTCTCTTTGGCAGTTCAACCAATGTAATTGTTTTCCAAGTGGAAACAAAAAATTTGGCACCAATAGTTTCAATTGGCTCGAGTAAAGTCCCAGACATCCAAACAATAGATAAATATTCCCATCAAAGGGATAGCCTTCCTAGAAAAGAACCTTGGGATACTTTGTTATCTTCAAGGATAAAACCATTTAGGTACTCTCTCTTTGGAAACCAATCAGTATGGATGATAAGGAGGATCACAACCATGTAAGACATGATGAGGGAGAAGAAGTTGGAAACCAAACAAAAACCACCTTTGSRTTTCCAATTTTGGATACCAMACATAATGTCAACATGAAGAGAATTYCRCTCTCTRCAYTGCCCACCTTTTATGGTAAAAGTAGTGAAGACCCGAATACCTTCCTATTTGAGTTTGACATCTTGTGTAGGATCTAYAACTACTTGAAAGATGCCCATAAATTAAAAMWWTTTCCTKCCACCCTCAAGGATTATGCACTAAGATGGTTCATGGGGTTAGGAGAGTCCAATATTAGGTCTTGGGAAGACATGAAAACTATATTTCTTAAAAAATACCAAGACTACTGCAAATCCAAGGATTCTCGTAATGATATTTTTAAAATCCAACAATTAGAGGACAAGAGTCTAGAGGATTACATGGAGCAGTTTGCTTATACCACACAAAAATCAAAATACCATGAACTCCTAGATGATGCAGTCATGACTCTTTTCCTTAAAGGAATTTCAGAAGAATACCTAGAGACACTTACCCTGATGGAATCAGGTGAAATATCCCATAAACCATTTACTGAAATATGTGAAATGTGTAGAAAATACTCGAGGAGTAGAGCCAAAACTGGGAAGAGTGTTCGGGATACTTATAGTAGAAACCTAAAAACAGTTAGTTTAGGTGGGGTATTACAAGGGTAGAGATAGGAAACCTATTGGAGAACTTCAAAACATATATCTTAAGTATAATAGGTTCCTAGTTGGACACCCTAAAGATTAAAAAGAAATAGGATTAGAATGAAGCAATGTGCATATTTTGTCCAAGATACAGGAGGAAGCATTCCTTAAGGGAGTTCCATTAGAAAAAAATTAATTTTGTGGATTTTGAAATGAAGACCACCCAACTGAAAAATATCCATCACTTCACCCACTTGTAGATCTCCTACGATCCAAATCTCCAGCCCAGTCTGCATCCACAAAGCCATGTATATCAACCACTCTGTCCAATCCCAGTCTTCCTTTGTAGCACAATCCATAGCTAGCAGTGCCACGCAAATACCTGAAAACCCTTTTTACTGTTGTCCAATGCTCCTTCCTTGGTTTTGACATATACCTGCTCAAAAATCCCACTACATGTGCAATGTCCGGTCTAGTACAGACCATTGCATACATCAAACTGCCAACTTCACTTGCATATGCAACATGAGACATGTCCTCCTCTTCTTCATGTGTCTTGCGACACTGATCCACAGATAACTTTACACCAACAGGAATAGGAACCTTAACCGGTTTACATTCTTGCATATTAAACCTCTGCAATATTGTCTCGCCATATTTTCTCTGATTTAACCAGAGTTTCCTCCTTTTTCGATCTCTTTTAATTTCCATGCCCAAAATGAAATTTGAAGCACCAAGATCCTTCATGTCAAATTTAGAGGACAACTGATTTTTCACATCCTGGATAATCTCCTTATTGTTTTCTATGAACAACATGTCATCTACATACAAGACCAAATAGATCAAATGATCACCAATTAATTTAGAATACACACAGTGATCCTCTTTGCTTCTTGTGAAGCCAAGTCCCAACATATAAGTATCAAATTTTTGATACCACATCCTTGGTGATTTCTTTAAACCATACAGGGACTTTTTTAGCTTGCATACCAGCTCCTTCTTTCCTTTCACAACATAACCTTCTAGTTGCTTCATAAATATTTCTTCTTCCAGATCCCCATGCAGGAATGT
>SNQJ01S0268312.1:0-11836 GCA_010110895.2 Picea sitchensis | reverse complement strand
TAAGACTATCATGATATGTTTTGACCTTGAAGTGCCTACCTATTAGGTAAGGATGCCATTTCTTCAATGCATGTAGTATTTCCATCATTTCCTTCTCATAAATGGGTTTGTGTAAGTCCTTTCCCTTGAGTGGTCAACTTTGAAAAGCCAGGGTCCTTACTTCTTGCATTAGGACAACACCAATTCCATTTCCCGAGGCATCACATTCCACAATAAAGGTTTTTGTGAAGTCTGGAGTGGTCAAGACAGGAGCTTTGTAAATCACCTCTTTAAGTTGTTCAAAGGCTTTAGTTGTCTTTGGAGTCCATGAAAATCCATCCTTCTTATTTAATGTTGTTAAAGGTGTTGCTATTCTTCCATAGTGCCGAACAAACTTGTGGTAGTAACCTGTCAAACCCAAAAATCCTCTAAGATTCTTCAATGTTTTGGGAATCGGCTAGTCCATCATGGCCTTAATCTTGTCAGGGTCTACCTTAACACCTTCATGAGATACAATATGACCCAAATTCTCTACCTCCTTCACTCCAAAGAAACATTTGGATGGTTTGGCATATAGTTGTTGATCCTTTAGTAGTTGTAGCACCTTGTCAACATGTCGCACATGATCCTCCCAAGACTTGCTATAGATTAGTATATCATCAAAAAATACTAACACAAATTTTCGAGATTCCTTCATGTTGGGAATCGGTTAGTCCATCATGGTCTTAATCTTGTCAGGGTTCACCTTAACACCTTCATGAGATACAATATGACCCAGACTCTCTACCTCCTTCACTCCAAAGAAACATTTGATGGTTTGGCATAGTTGTTGATCCTTAGTAGTTGTAGCACCTTATCAACATGTCGCATATGATCCCTCCCAAGACTTCATATAGATTAAGATATCATCAAAAAATACTAACACAAATTTTCAAGGAAGGGCTTGAAATGGAATTCATCAACCCTTGAATGTGGAAGGTGCATTTGTAAGGCCAAAAGGCATGACCAAAATTCATAATGGCCTCATGAGTTCATAATGTTGTTTCTGAATATCTTCTTCCTTCATTCTAATCAGATGATACCCCTAACTTAGATCCAATTTTGTGAAATAGATTGCTCCATGTAGTTCATCTAACAATTCATCAATGATGAGAATAGGAAACTTATCTTTAACAGTGATCTTGTTGAGACTTCTATAATCTAGACACATACCATGCATGTCTTTCTTGCATACCATTAACACTAGTGCAGAGTAAGAACTTTGGCTAGGCTCCACAATCCCAACCCTAACATTTCCTTCAACCATGTGCTCAATTTCAATTCTCTTAGGCATAAGGGTATATGTATACCTAATGTTAGGAGGAACACTCCAGAATTAGGTGAACTTCATGATCAAGGATTTTGAGTGTGGAAGACCTTTGGGAATATCTTCAAATACTTTGGAATGTTTATCAATGATCCCTTGATCTCGAATAGATATTTAGATGTTTCACCATCTAGTGAGCATAGTTGTGCACAACACCTCTGATGCCCTTTTTCAATACTGCATTAGAGATTATCACCTTTGACCGGGTTTCCTAGATACCTCTTAATCTCAATTTATTTTCCTTCCAATGAAAATTTCATGAAAGTTCTTTGAAAATTAAAAAGCCATTGTTCATAATTATTGTAAATCCATTGGATTCCTAGTACAACATTAGCACCACCCATGGTATAACAATCATTGGACTAATTCACATTCCCCACAGTAAGATTGATCTTATTTCATTTTCCTGAAATTGATAGTTCCTCCATCCAAATCATTACTTGAAACTCTCGTGTTGGATATACAAAGAAATTGAGAGCTTTCGCTAATTTATAAGGAATGAAATTATGAGTACTTCCTTAATCAATTAGGACTATTACCTTTTATTTTGATGTATCCCTTCGATCTTGAGGGTTTTGAGTAGTGATAATTATAGCCAATTCATTACACGATATCAGAAGTCAACTCGCATGAAATTTCTTCTATGTTTTCATCTTGAGATGGTTCCCTTTCTTCTTCTCTTTCTTCCTCTTCACAATCTAAGGAATAATTCTTCCTCACCACACCTATGTCCCCATCGTATTCTTGTTGTCTTAACTAAAGCATAAACCTTTTGTTTTTCTTTCCTCCAATTGTTGAGGTGTCAACCCTAGGTTGAGGTGTTTTAGAAGAACTAGCATTATTCCCTCTATATATGTTGGGATTGGTCCCCTAGTAGCCATAGCCATATTTTTACTTTCAACATTTCTACACCTTAAATGCATCAGTCTAATGATTTGGTTTCCCAAAGGAGAGAAACTCATGTTGAATGTTATTGTTAAAGTTCCTATGAATACATCAATCAAGTGCTCATATGGAATATATGTTACCTTTTATATTCAATCTTTGAAGTTCTCAATGTCAGAATCCAACTTTTGTTTGAGATTTATCATTTGGATAAAGAAGGTATTTCTCCTCCTTTATCCCTATAGTGTGCTATCATTTCTTCCATGAAAATTGTCCAAGTGACAAGTGATTTTATAGAACAAACCATCTATACAATACAAATTTATTGGGTTCTAAATATAAAAGAAGCAATTTGTACCGCTTGTGTATGTGGCACATTATGTAGATCAAATAATTGCTCCATTTTGAATATCCATGTGGATTGGGTCCTTGCCATCAAACTCTCATATAGATCTTAGGAACGTGCTTGGTCTTCAACCAAAAGTTGAAATTTCTCCATTCTTGATTCACCTCCTTGTGTCCTCCTCATCATGAATTTCATGGGATACATTTCACTTTCAGTTGTCCTCTCATTATGAAAATTTTCTCAATCCTTCCATGATCTCCCTTTAAAACCCTCCATCATCTCTCACAGTTCATATTTTGTTAATCAGTTTCTTTTGTAAATCATTTATGTCCCTACACATTTCTTCACCTTCACGAGTCCATGTAGGATTATCTCACTGAGGCTTATTTGGTGTAGAAGTTCCTTTTTGGTGGTGCATGTTGTCCAAGTATCACTCTTTGAACCTTGATTTTGAGGTGGTTCCTTAGACAATATTTCCCACCATATCTCCAGTGCTCTACCTTCCGGGTATGAAAATTTATTTTTGTAGTTCACCTGATATTTCTTCTCTACAATTCCACGCTCTCCATCAAAATTGGATGTGCCATGGGAATTTTTATGGTAATTTCCCCACAACTTGTTGATTTTTGTCTTTCCAGGAGATGTCACTTGTATAGCATTCCACAAAATAATTGATATAAAATTCTGAACTCCATACCAAATACTACTAGACTTCCCACCATCTAATGCAAATCCGTCTCACCTAATTTGATACTCTAGGAAGAAAGTTTTGATTGTTTAATTTGAACACCTTCGAGACTAGTCAATAGGACTAGTCAGATACCCTATCTCTCCATTGTGGTGTATCTACAAATGTAAGACGCAATCTAAGTCAAATTGTTACCAAAGATACCTTACTATTTTTTTGTGAATATCCTCCAGATATTAGAGTTTGAAAAGTTATAGAAAACATTTTATAGAAAAAAAACCCACAATGACTCACTGTGATGATTCCAAAACCCTATCTTGCTAGAAGTTGTATCTCCAAAATTGTAAGGCCTCAAAAGCTGAAATTTTGTAACCCAACGTACTTTGATCTGTCTAATAAATATCCCCAAAGTTGTTCCTTCAAACATTGTATAACAAAATTTATAGCAAAAATTCCAAGGTGTCTTGTGATGTAGCAGAAGGAACCCAAGACCTTGAGCTCTAATACCATATGTTAAGAACCAAATATCATTATAGCGTAGAAAAACCCTATAAGTAATCAACGCCTTTGAAAAAGAGATAAATTCAGATAATAAGGCTCTCGAGGGGGCAACCTCCTTATGCCCACATAAATGTAAATTCCAGATTATTCCAAATGAAAATGTCTCCTTGGTATATATAGAGACTAGGAGGTATAATTACAACTAATGGAATAAATCCTACATAAATAAAATAACATTACTTTAATGTAATATGCCCCAATTAAGAGGTAATGAGACAATATTAGGATTAACATCGATCAACATCACCGTATTTTGAAAGGATGGTTTGATTCAAACTCTACTTCTGATAGAAACTTCAGGTGGAGATTTGGTTCTCAAGTGGGATAAACCCCACGAAGGAAAAGGAGAACACACCAAGTTCCAAAAACTATGGTTGGGGCTTCTCCTTCATAATCACTAAAACTAGGGTCCCATCTCTTTCTGTCTGCATAATTTAGAGGGACAAACAGACACATTTCCAGTGAATGGTCAAGCTCTCATGAGGTATTTTTCCTGATAAATTTAAGATCCACCTTTGTACATAATTTTTGTTTTGATTTATTTTGTTTTTGTTTCGGTCTCTTTCTTTTCATTTGTTTTTCACGCTTCGGGTTAAACCATGCCCGTGTCACCTTTAGTTCATGAAGGGAAACCATAATGCATCATTATAAAGCTACAAAAGTCAAGGTCTGTTAGAGCATCAATGTTGTAATTTCCTAAAACGCGAACTAGCTAAATATATATATATATGTGTGTGTGTGTGTGTGTGTGTGTGTGTGTGTGTGTGTTCAAAATAGGTTTCACGGTTTCACTTTATAATTATGAGAAAACACGAGCATCGTCAAAACCCTTTACGATGTCCCTTCTTTTAAAGAAAGCAACTCGAGTATGCCTTCCTGTCCTCGAAAATTAGTTTCATCAGAAAACTAATTTTATATCATAATGAAGGTTATCAAGAAAAAAATTAATGACTGGAAAATAACAAGTGTTCTAAACACTGGAACTTTCAAAAGATCATCCCGCTCTTTTAAATATCTTTAAATTTATATCAAATTGTGAATAATTTCTCAAGATAGGGAAGTGTTTGTAAACCCATCGAGATACTAAACAAGTCTATTGGCAGCAGGTAAATGCGTGCATGATGCCAATACAACTTCGCTCTGGGTACTAAACAGTCTACCGGCAAATGGTTAAATGTCTGGTTCAAGAAAATTATCACGTATAAATTTTGATATTGGTCATAAGTATCCTTCATTTTTAATTGAAATTTCTTAGACAGGGAAGAGGTTTCAGAGTGGGTTAATCGACATCCCCGACGAGGCTATGGACACCATCGGTAGAAGTGGCCCTACTGGGTCAAAGACGTGAGCCATTGACTGACCATCATTTCTTCTCAGATTAAAATCGTCACCGTGATTTCATTTGAACAGAATATACCAGTCAATGTAATGATTGTTGAGATGCTCAATGTCCTTCAGTTTGTTATTTGATCTGTAATAATTCTAAGTAGTGCTAACATGAACTCATCGATGCAAGAGGATAATCATTTCTCCCGAAGAAGTCACCATCACAAGGCAACCTCTACATAATTCTCTTTAAAAGTAACAAATGACAATTAATCGTGAATTTTATGCCTAACCTTGTAAATATCGCTATTTGAAGGTGACTATTTAGTTGTAAGGAGTATGTTTTGATTGTTCCTATTTATTTTTATCTGAGTTTTCCATGTTTCATTCATGAATGAAGCATTAAAACTTATAACCGTATTGCAATTGTATCTAAGGCTTACTAGTAATAATGTGCTTACAACTCTTTGTAATTAGAATGTCGTTTTTCTTTGAAGCTTATCATATATCAATGAAACATTTGTTTTGAGTTTCTCTCGAACTGTAGACTTATATTTTGGAGCCTTTGTATACCAAAAATCGATTGGCAAATTGACTATAGGCTTGTTTCATTTAAAATTTTGGGTAAATCGACTTTGGTTTTAAATTTTCGATATGCTTTTGTCTTGTAAAACACACCCTCTCCTAACCTTAGAAGCTCGACTTCACCCATAATGTGTCATGGGAATTAATCACACCATCATCATGTACCAGACTCATTTTGAAGCTAAAGGTGTAGAAGTATAAGTTCTCCGATGATTGCATCGTGAGGTCTAATGTTAATACTGTAATTCAAAAGATTCATCAACAGAGATGCCTGAATTTCGTGTATGAAACCGTTATGCTTACATTATGGTTGCGTTGGTGTAATTTATCATTTTTCTCCTTTGTTTTTGGCTCAAACTTTCCCCATTATTGTCATTTTATGCCTGGCTGAATTCACGGGCCACTCTTTTGATACTTTTTCAAACCCTTCATGGCACTGCCATCCGATTTGAGCCAAATGGTTCCTAAACTTTACCAGATGATGATGTGGAGTGGAGGGATCTTTTAAGAGCTGTGGAGCTGAGATGTTTATTAAGAAATTCCGTGGTTATAACATACAAGTATTCCAAGAGTTTTCCCTTACATTTGATGGATGTAGATCCAAGGTGGGAAATATTCAATTGGAAATCAATGAAGAATTTCTCGAGTGAGGAAATAGGACTCTCACTAACCAAAGTGGTTTAAAAATTCAAAGTTGGACGAGGTACCATGGATTCTGTTCATCACCTCCAGGAGTATTCACTACTATGACAAAGGTATGTCGGTCTCTATGTTCAAGATTATATGGCATGGTTTATTGGCAATGCTAAGGAAATTTGTTACTTGTGAAGGTTTATCACTGCCTTCCTTACCAATAAGACTGCTCATGCATTTTATCGGTCTCCAATTAAACATGTCCTTTTACCTGCTAAGAAGTTTGTATAAAACGTCAAAGAGATATAAATAGCTGAATTGATTCCACTTTTTATTTCACCATGGGTTACTGGTTATCATAGTCCATCATCCGAAAGTAATTGCTGACGACAGATACTTTCATAACTGAATGGCTTTATTGGCAGTAAACCCGAGATTCATGTGGTAGATAAACCTATACTAGAGAAAACTATTGGGCTCTCAAGTGTTAGTCTGAATGTCTTGTATGAAAACCCTCATCAAAGGGAATCAATTACCGGGCCAGGTGTGTGAGCAACCGGATGCTATTTCTAGGGTTATTAAAACTCCTAAGCATGAACAAATTGTTTTCCCTAATCCCATTGCAAAACAACAACAAACTCTCACGCAAATGACCAAAGAAGAATCAATAAATAGGTTTTCGTAACAAGAGAGTTGGCTAACTTATTTCTCAGAGTCTGTGAAATAAATACAAAGCTCATGTGAACTGATCAAATCGATCGAGTTCACATGAGAGTTATGACTCCGAGATCGAAATATTTTTTGTTGAAGAAGACCAAAATTGTTCAAAACCAGCTTAACCTTTCGATTATGTGAATAATATCCCACCATGTTTGAAAGACAACAAGAGATTTACAGGAATTAAACTCTACCAAAGGCTTCCATTGATAGTGGTAGTGTTTTGACACACAACGTAAGGTTTCCTCAACCGATTCCTACCTGCATATCAGAAGGTGTTTACATTAGATAGGTCGATACAATGTGTGACATCCCTGCCCTTCAAGAAAATATCAAGTCTCTATTAAGATCTCAAAAATAACTCACAACAAAATGAAAACCGTGAGCTTAAGATCAATGCACAAAGACAAGGAAAAAGTTTGAAAAGGATCCAGCATATCATAATTAAAACAAATGATAATGTCAAGGCCGCGGATCAACTCTCGTAGATTTTGTGATTTGAATTTGGTTATCAATTGAATGGTAAGATTGGTTTTTATCTTATTTGCGCTTTTATTGTTATTTTCTAATTAATCTAGATTGATTTAGGATTTTGTTGTTAATTAATAAGATCTGGCTACAGACCGAGATTATGTAGCCAATTCAATTCTCATATAAAATTTTGGAAAATATTAGTTAAATAAACATCTAATTTTCTTATTTCTTTTTCTTTGCGGGATGGGATGTATCTTGTGGTGATCTCGTAAGATGGAGCATTGTTGGACTTAGTTAATTAGCCACCTCTTTTGGCTTATTTTGTAACAAAAACAAAACTTTCATAATTTTGAAGATCCAGTTTGATATTGAGTGGCTTTTTTAGACCCTCTATCTTTTGAACTTTTAGATCCTTTTGAGATATGATCCTATATTACAAGATAGGATGCTTATCTTACATGAACTCTTTAAATACAACATATTTTTGTAATGAAATCATCTTGGATGAGAGCAAGAGATGGACTAGTGATTCCATAACTTAATGAAACAACATTTATGCATTTTGTCTTTAGCCTTTTGTTTATAATGTTGTTGGTTTATGTTTTTGTTAATCCCGCTACATGTATAGGTCCGATATCTTTAGATTAAAATGATTTGTGATGTGCAGGATTTTATATTATAAATACCATCTATAATTTGCTTCAAAATATGATGTTGTGGACTATATCTCTATTGAATATTGATATGATTTATCTTTGAGTTTTAATTGGATGATGAAATGCATTGATTACTTTCATATTTATCTTACTATAATCATGTGAAATTATGAGATCACAAACTCATGTATGTGTTTCATCTTCTATCATTGAAACCTAAGCTACTAATACAAGTTTTAAAATTTATTTAGAACAATCAAGGTTCCTTACATTTCTCTCTCAAAAGTGGTAGTTGATGTTCTCCACTCATGCATGCTTGATAAGTACATCACCAACTCACTAACATGTTAGCCCTTTTTTTCATTTACATATCATTAAAACTATAATGTATGGTTCATCTTTGACTATCCACACGTTCGCTTTCATTGTATTTTTTCCATTGTAACGAACCGCCTCGTTAAAACAACCATTCTAATAACAGGTGAAAAAAAAAAAAACATTTTTTTTTTTTGTTATTTTTAAGGTGTGTGTAAAGGTGGAAGTAACTACATACTTGAACTGTAGGACACCACTCGACTAAAAACAAGACTCAATCATGGTGGTTCAACACATGAAGACTGAAGGTCTCAACGAGAAACTGCAACAATTGCAACCATAGACAGAGGTGCACAACGCAAACATTAGCAACAAGCATAATCGACCGCTAACTACTTCATCGACTCTCCACCGTCCTACCCTCTCTCGTTAGGGGCCTCCAAGACTCATAATCAATGCTCAAGCCCGGCTTCCCATCGCCTTTAACCATTTAAGGTCTCTGTATCGGGCGATCGCTCGGGAGGAACATGAGGTGTCTACATCTCGCCCAACACAAACAAGACAACTAACTGACCGCCAAACAAATATAAATAAGAAGAACAAAATTGCACCCCCTTACGGCTACAGTGGACAAGGACCCTGGACAACCAATGAAATTAATGACAAGATCATGCGTCTATGACTTATCCGTGATTGAATACTAGCTAGCTTCTCCATAGTATCTCACCTTGCCTCCAAGATAATAAATTATACTTTACCGGTTTTAATCTTTACAATATTGTACTTTAAAACATCATCAAGCATTCAACTTAACAAATATTAACAATGTAACTAACCGATATTATCGCTAATGCTTAACGCGACATATCATTGCGCTAAAAACGTCATCGTTAACCTTTCATTTACACAACCCTAGCAATATACATCATGCTAGAATACTTAATATCCTAATTAGAAAAGGGCAATACATAAATTAACCCTATTTAATGCCAATTTCTTGAATAATCCGAGATGACAAAAATGTTAAAGTTAAATAACAAGGTATCAATTATTAGGAGACCAAACTTATAACCAACAATAACTAGCAGGTCAGTATATAGATTTGTCATCTTATAAATTGCTTCTTAATTGAAATTTATCAATCACAGCCTCAGACTTTAATTTACAATATAACCTCGTGAATAGAAATGGCAAGACATCAATTGGAAACGACATCATACACCCTATATTAAAATGACATTCTAATTTAATAACTTCATGACAAAGTAAAAAGGCAACTAGCAATTTAATGGCAATAGCTAGAATGTCGATTAATTAAAGAGGTCGCTAGATGGAAAAAGCATTATAGGAAATTTTCACCATTGTAGCATAGGTAATATACACCAAAATTACACCCATACCCTTTAAAAAGCATTCTTATAATATAATGACATCTAAAATGATATTGACGAACTATCCATACCACCACTGACATAAGTTAAGATAATCATCAATTAAAGAGGTCACTGTCTGGCACTTACCTCATAACTACAGGGACATTAACTTGAATAACAATATACATCAATTTAAGGATGGCAACTTATGATTAATATAACGTCAAAGACCCAATTGAAGGGGCAATGCTTGGGATGACAAATGCCAAAGTTAAGACGATAAGTAAGGATAAAATTAATTGAAGAAGTCGATATATGGATTACATCATAATATGGGTGACCTCAATTGAAATAACGATATACATCAAATTAAGAATGGCATCCTGTAAACACTAAAAATGTTTAGTGACAATAATTAAACAGGGACACCTGCTGGCAATAGCATTTAAGTCGCATTAATTAAACGTGGGCAACATTTTAAAGGGCAATCAATAGGATCCATGTTTTAAAAACTCCAAGTTAAATTAATATTATTGAAAGGTTGCTATATGAAAATTCGCACCCTCAAGGATTATGTAAGGTGGCACCGCCTGTAACAGTATGGCAGCGATATAGCCTTGATTTAAAAAGACAATAAATGTATATATTCTTAACCTAAATTTTAAAAGACAAATGAACCAAAAATTTATTTATTTTTCTTTTATTTTCAAAATTAAACCATAAAAGTAAAAGCTAAGGTAAACCTAAATCTTACAGCTAAGATTCTACCAAGATTTTATCGACAACATCCCTAAGAACCCAGATGAATAAACACCCTAAAAATTTTAAGGATGTTGACGCGCTTCGGATCGGTCACCACAAAGGGGATGTCCGAGGTTTAGAGTCGGTCACCTTCACTCCTGGGCTTAACCTCACCTGGTGATCTACGACCAGGATGGAGAGGGTACGTGCCCAGGAAACGCGCGGGAAAGCGCGTGCAGGAGGAAGGATGCCCCAAAGTCAGGGAAACAGTAAAAAGGTTGCCGAAGGATGCAACGTCTAAAATTCTGGCCGTTCTGAACGAACGCAGGATTAACGCAGACCCCTAAATATGGTAAACACAGACCCCAAAACACCAGGAAGGGAATGAAAGTCAGAACGCAATCATCTTTCTATTAGCTTGCATTATCATGAAAACGCAGACCCCCAGGGGAGGAAACGAACGGCAATGCATTTCCGAAATGCATACAGATTTCAATTGATTAGCATCTATCGTTAGATCGCAAGAGAGGTTGGCCGAACTGAGGGTGCAACAGTGGGTGGTGGAATTCTGGGAACGTAGAGACAGCAAGAGATCCTGTGAACAGGCACTGCGTGAAGCTGGGTTGACAAACAGTAAATACGCTAAGGGAGTGGCCATGGTTCAATTACGACCCACACAAGATACACGACTGTCATTTAAAAAGGGTAACGCCTGCAACGGAACCAATGCAAATCCCACGGCGTAACTAATCTCGCTTCTTGACCTTGCGCAACTCAACTAAGTACAAGCCTCAGTCCATGACCAGCGAAATAAGGAAAGGCCGTTGCGGCCTGGTTACTTAAATAATTGTCGTAGAAAACACGAAAAACATCGTTTGACTCCTTCCACTGTTCTGTACGCATAAGTAAATTGACTGGCAACAACTATACTACAGGATGGGTTGATCTACGTTCATCTCCCCAAACGAAAGCGGACGACAGCAGCACTACAAGACAGGAATGCCACAGCTTTTAAACAGAAGAATTTTTTTTTTGTTTTTTTTTTTTTTTTTTTACTCAAGGACTGAACGCAACAAATTTGTGGCAGAAATTTCTGGCATTGTTTTAGTTTCAATTGAACTAGAAATTAACTTAGTTTTAAGCTAAATTAGGCTGACGCTTAAAATCTAAGACACTTTAGGAAGGACAGAA
>SNQJ01S0268311.1:10541-22160 GCA_010110895.2 Picea sitchensis | reverse complement strand
AAAGGGAAACCTTGTTTTCTTCAAAGATAAAACCACATAGGTACTCTCTTTTCGGAAATCAATCCAATATGGATGATCAAGAGGACCATAACAATGTAAGACACAGAGAGGAAGAAGAAACTAGAAACTAAACCGAAACTACCTTTGGGTTTTCGATTTTAGACACCACTCTGAATGTCAACATGAAGAATATTCCTCTCTTAGCACTGCCTACCTTTTATGGTAAAAATAGTGAAGATCTAGACACCTTCCTATTTGAATTTGGCATCTTGTGTAGGAGCTACAACTATGTACAAGATGCCTAGAAATTAAAACTCTTTCCTGCCACCCTCAATGACTCTGCACTAAGATGGTTCATGGGGTTGGGAGAATCTAGTATTAGGTCTTGGGAATCCATGAAAGACATATTTCTCAAAAAGTACCAAGACTACTGTAAGACTAAAGAGTCTCGTAATGACATTTTTAAAATCCAACAATTAGAAGACTAGACCCTCGAAGATTATATGAAAAGATTTGGTTATATCTCCCAGAAGTCAAAATACCATGACCTCCCAGAGGATGCAATTAAGGCTCTTTTCCTTAAGGGAATATCAGAAGAATATTTAGAGATTCTTAACCTGATGACATCAGGTGAAATCTCTCATAAACCATTTTCTGAAATATGTGAAATGTGTAAAAATTACTCAAGGATTAGAGCCAAAACAGGAAAGAATGTTCGGGACCCTTACAACAGAAGCTTAGAACCAATTAGTTCAGGTGGTATTACGAGAGAAGAGATAGGGAACCTTTTAGAAAACTTTAAGACTGACATCTTAAGAACAATAGGTTCCCAGTTGGATACCCTTAAACTGAAAAAGAAACATGAGGATGAAAATGTAGCAATGAACATATATTGCCCAAGATGCAGGAGGAAACATTCCTCAAGGGAGTGCCCATTAGATAACATTTCAGTTTGTGGCTTCTGTATAAAATACCATGTGACTGAAAAATGTCCATCATTGCCCGATTTATTAGCCATCTATAGGAGTGGAGATCCTAGGGAGTCTTCTTATGCACCTAGGAGGCCATGGCAACCTAGGAATCAACCCACATACCTAGATCTACAGTCTCAAGTTCCACCCTATTATCAACAACAACAGTGGAACTCACCAGGTCGGAAACACTGGTCTACTCGGTACCAACATCCTTGGATTCAAGGATGGAGGGGAGGACACAACCAAGGAAAACCTCAAGCTCCACCTATCCCTATGTACAACCATCCTTATCCTCAGTTCTCATCTAACACTCCACAAATTTTTCCAAGTTTTGTTCCACCACCTTTACCTCCTATCCCACAACAACAACTGCTACAATTTCAAAATGCAAGCTCCCCAAAACCAACACTATTACCGGCACAGCCAGTGATGAACCCCAATAATAAGCCCCCTCAACCTCTTAACAATGTTGAGATGCAAGCCTTCCCGACATATGTTATTACTCCTGTTCCATTACAGGAAATTCAATTAATATCGAGAAAAGTTCTGGAGAGGCAGAGACCCTCAGTAGTCATCCAGGAAGAAGAAGAAGAAGAAGAAATCACCAAACAACCCATGGATGAAACTAGGTGGGAAGACGTTATTATCCCGAAGAATCAATAACCCAAGCTTCCCCAAAATGAACCTTTACAAATTATGAAGGTCCCACTTTATCCAGAGTGATTGGTAATCGAGAAACCTACCACCCGACCAAAATTTGACATTTTGAATGAATTGAAAAATATTTGTGTCAAGATTCCCTTGCTTCAGGCCATTAAATACATTCCAATCTATAGTAAGGTAGTCAAATAATTGTGCATTAAAAAGCCAGGTAGGAAGCAAAAGGACCCTCCTACAGTACATTTGGTAGGAGGAGTCTCTGAGTACATATCATATCATCCAAAGCTAGCAAAATATGGGAATCTAGGAAACCCTGTAGTGACCATAACCATTAATGAGGTCACCATTGGAAACACTCTCATAGACCTAGGAGCAACCATCAATGTTATGACCGCTACTACCTTGGAACAATTGCAATTACAACCTCTTCTTCGACCTACCCCAACCATTTTGGAATTAGCAGATAAGACTAGGCTTATACCTAAAGGGATTTTAGATGATGTCATGGTTACTTTAGCCTCATGGGAGTACCCCGTAGATTTTCTTGTCATTCATTCAAAGGATCTTGCCAGAGGCCATCTCGTTATTTTGGGAAGACCTTGGCTAGCCATAACCAATGCATTTTTTGGCTGTAGAGAAGGAGAAATGACCATCTCAAATGGTCTCTCTATCCAAAAGCTCACCATTTACCCTCCAGCTCAACCTGTTATGGAGAATATGTGGTGGCTTGAATGTCCATACGAAAATGAAGACTGGGAAGAAATCGTATTTCCTAGTGACCACGCAAGGGCACTTTAGGAGCACACAATAGAAAATGTGCTAAACCAATTCATTTCTGTTATCACATGTGTGGATTTTCCAAGTCTTTTCCACAATTTGAGTACATATTTGGGGAATAATTTCAAGAACAAATAGACCCATCCATTTTTTCTTCGACATCTTTTATTTTTGAAATAGATGAGTCCTCCATGTCTTATACTATGCCCTATGAGATTAGTCCAGGGAAATTTTTACATATAAACTCCGGGCTAGATACAGACCAACGGAAATAGTTAGTAGATATTCTTAAAGAGCAAACATGAGAATTTGCCTGGGAATACATTGACATGAAGGGTATACACCCTAACACATGCATCCATCACATATATACCCAGAGGGAAGTGACACCTGTTAGGCAACCCCAGAGAAGGATGAACCCAACACTCAAATACATAGTTAAGGAGGAGATTCAAAAGTTGCTAAATGTCAGATTTATCTATCCCATTTCCGACAATAAGTGGGTATCCCGGCTTGTAGTGGTTTCAAATAAAGTGACCGGGAAATGGAGAATTTGTGTTGATTTCCGGGAACTCAACAAAGCCACTCTGAAAGACTACTTTCCTCTTCCTTTCATTGACCAAGTTATAGATACCTTGTCTGGAAATAAGTATTTCTCCTTTCTAGATGGGTACAATGGGTACAACCAGATTCTTATAGCACCCGAGGACCAGGACAAGACTACCTTTACTTGTCCATGGGGCACCTATGCCTATAGGGTCTTACCATTTTGATTGTGTAATGCTCATGCCACATTTCAACGAGCAATATTAGGGATATTTGTTGATCTTATTCATGATTTTGTGGAGGTATACATGGATGACTTCACAGTCTATAGAAACAATTACCAGGAAGCCTTAGACAACTTCGAAAAAGTCCTCATCAGATGCTAGGAAATGAACCTATCTCTAAGTCATGAAAAATGCAAAATTTTATTAACTAAAGGAGTGGTTCTAAGACATCATGTTTCATCTGAAGGGATAAAAGTCGATCCTGCAAATATTGAGGTTATTATTAGACTTCCACCCCACAAGACTCAGAAAGAGGTGAGAACTTTCTTAGACATGTCGGATATTACTGATAGTTTATTGAAAATTTTACAAAGATTGTTGCACCTATGTTTGGATTATTAATAAAAGATGTTGATTTTGTTTGGACTGAGCAATGTCAAACCGCCTTCGAAACCCTGAAAGCTAAGCTGTCTATGGCACTAGTTCTTAGAGGGCCCAATTGGACTCTCCCATTTCATATATCCAATAATGCCTCCAACACAACAATAGGAGGGGTATTAGGACAGAAAGAAGACCAACAATCCCATGCCATTTATTTTGTAAGCAAGAACTTGTCCCCTGTTGAGTTAAACTACACAATCACCGAGAAAGAGTTCTTGGCAGTTGTTCATGCTATTAACAAATTTCGTCATTACATTACAGGTTATGAAGTATTTGTACACACCGACCATTCCACCATTAGATTCCTCATGAATAAAACTATAACTAATGGCCGAGTGACTAGGTGGCTCTTGTTATTGCAAGAATTCAATATTACTGTGCTTGACCGACCTAGAAAGGATAATGTAGTAGCTGAATTTCTTTTCCGAATACAAAATGAGGATAACGATATTCCTGTAGATGATAGTTTCCCAGACGAGCATATTTTTTCCCTTTCTGTCAATACCCCATGGTTTGCAGATATGGAAAACTATATAGCCACTAGGAAGTTACCATCTCATTTGTCACCTCATGAAAAGCGGAAAATTATTACACAGAGTGCTAATTACTCTTGGGTTGGTCATGATATTTTTTGCACAGGTCCTGATTTGATTATTCGTAGATGTGTTCGAGAGGATGAGGTACCTAATATACTACGAAGTTGTCATGATGGACCATGTGGTGGCCATTTCTCTGACAAATGCACATCATATAAGGTATTACATTTAGGTTACCATTGGCCTAACATTTTCAAAGATGCTGCCAAGTATGTGAGAAGTTGTGATAGTTTCCAAAGGATAGGAAGACCTACATCATCTGAAGAAATTCCTTTACAGGCCCAAGTTATGCTAGAACCCTTCGAAAAATGGGCCCTCGACTTTGTAGGACCAATTTCACCCATGTCCCGTAGGAAGAACTATATCTTAGTTTGTACGGGCTATGTCACCAAATGGGTAGAGGAAAAATCCCTATTTAGGGCCACAGAGAAGTCTATTGTCGAATTTATCAATGAAAACATCTTTACCCGCTTCACTGTCCCTCATGAAATTGTTACCGACCAATTCACTCAATTTACTTCCAAGATGATGAAAGAGCTAACAGAGAAATATGGGATTAAACACCATAAATCTTCTCCTTACCACCCACAAGCCAATGGACAGGTAGAATCCACAAACAAAGTTCTAGAAGCCATATTGACCAAGACCGTTCAGTTACATCACCGAGATTGGGCTGATAGGCTCCCAGAGGCTTTGTGGGCATACTGGACTACCTGGAGGAATACCACTGGACATACCCCTTATGAGCTAGTGTACGGGAAACAAGTACTTTTACCTATAGAATTCCAAGTAAGGACCTTCCATATTTCTGCAGAGTTAGGATTGAACCTGGATGAGGCTCAAAAGCAACAAGCCGTACAACTAAATGAGTTGGATGAAATCCGACAAGATGCCATCCAATGAACGATATTAGTCCAAAACCAGAGGAGCAAGTGCATGACAAGTTTATTAAGAAGAAGCACTTCCAACCTGGTGATTGGGCCCTATTGTTTGATTCCCGATTCAAAACCTTCAAAGGAAATATTACCACCTGGTGGTTGGGCCCTTATGAGGTAGACACTGTATATGACAATGGAGCTGTAAAAATTAAAACCATTGACGATGGACAAGTCTCCTTTGTGGTAAACGAACACCGAATTAAATTTTATCATAAGCCCATTTCCATAGAAGATTTTCTACAGGTCATGACAGTTGACAAGGCATTGGATTTAGTAGATGGGGAAGCCCCCCCTTGTTCTTGATTTTTTTTTTTAAGATTTCCTACTGTATATATGTAAACAATTTTTGAATTTTGTTAATAAGGAAACTCTAGAGGTTTCTGTAAGTAATTATTTCACCGAGAATACACAGTTTCAAGGATCTTTCTTCAAAACATTGTTATACTTGAATTTTGTGTCTGTTAAAGCATCAAATGAATATTGACTTACTGTAGATAGCCATATTTTTTCAAACATTCTCATTTTTAAGGCATTCTAAAGTAGTTGCTCTTGAAACTCTTCACCACTATATAAGGAAGTGATACCATAACTATCAAGCCTAGAGGTCTCTCGTACAGTTTTTCCCAGAAACATGAGTAAGTAAATCAAGTGTCTTTATCAAAGAGTAACAAGGAGGTCTAATTAGCAGTTAGTCATGGAAACATCACAATAATTACAAAAGAAGAAAGTAAGTTGAGCCTAGAGATACCTTTTTGTTCTTTCTCAATGGTACCATCCACTACACACTAAATAGCTTGATTATATCATATCTTTAGATAGGCCACATCCGCTTAAGTACCCCTTACATCAAGACAACCACTAATTAATATAACGGAAAGTCATCCTCTAACATAAATACCATCCCAATTAAAAAGAAAAAGAAAGAAAAAGTTGTTTCAAAGCTGTTCCCCCATCTTCTTGGATAAGCAATCTTATACTAAAATATTAAAGGATGGAGGGCCAGTCTCTGAGGGTTTAAGAGGCTAATTTGTTGGGATACTGAACAGGTCTGCTGGCAACGAGTATCAGCTTATGGTATAACTAGGTAAACCTGCCGGAGTACTGAACAGGCTTGCTGGCAGCAAGGCATTCTACTTAGAGAGGATGATGATCTGACAAAAATAAATAATAAATCTAAACTTGTCCTGATGTATGACATTACTTGCAGACAAAGATGACATGGAGTATGTGTGGTTAATATAAGGTTAATGAATCTCATAAACTTGCCATTGGGAAATGACTCTAAGACTATCTTGAAACTCTCTTGCCTACCTCTTCTTATCTATATATAAGATCTCTTATCCTATAGGTGGGGCCATCTCCTAACTGTCTCGTTAGAACAATCTGTGAAATTTTATCTTTACACTTGACATACTGTAAATCTTCGTCTATTGGGGGATACTGACTAGTTTCCTATCCTTTTGATTATGAGGTGTCACAATACTTAAGTGTGGGGGAGGGGTTCATGAGCTGACAAATGATCATTGCCTAGAGAAGTGATCCTTTGCAATAATTTTTGTATTATTACCATGATACAGGTTATTACATTGATAGTCATGTTATTTTTTTTTGCTTAACTCCTGTGTGCTATAAATTACTGAACTCATACTTAACAGACCACTCTTTATTGGTTATCTTCCATTATAAGCTGCATACTGTAGGTTTGACAACACATGTTTTATGCTTGCTATAACCCGTTCATTATAGGTTTTGACATTATATGTCATATGCAAGAATAATGGGTGAGCATGGAGCATTCTGCCTCTTTTCATTAACTACTGTGGTTGTCCAAAAAACTTCCAATTGTAGGCCATCCATGATAAGAGGTGAAAATACACTTGACATAGGAATACCAGACAAAGTATTGTATTAGGTACCGGATGAAGTGCCAAATGAAGTACCATTACATACCAGTAATTGTCCTAGATTCCAGGGAACTAGAATTCAATTACATTCAATTAAATTTGTCACAGACACTGATTAAAATATGCTTCATATGGTTATGATCAAATGTCCAAGTCAAAAGGCTTGGACATTGATCTAAATACGCACCAATCCATTGCTCCCAAGCTTGCCATTGAATTCGAATCTCCCACACATGGCAGCTCGCACACACATGTGGGCAACATACTGCACCATAAGAGCATCCAAAATCAGGTTGGGCACTCTATTATCTCATTTACCCTTGCTAATTGCTCTCCTCTGTGTTAGGAAATCATGCCCAATCTCTTCCATCTCGTCCTCTGTTCAAATCACACTCAGATCGTGCCAAATTCGTGCCATCACTTGGCCTATTCTTAACCTATGCCTCTGCGTGGCTGGATTTCACCCTTGCTTGGTGAATTCAAACTCTGTCACAATGCCCAGGAGATACAAACCCTCCTCATATGTAGACTTGTTTGCCATTCCATAATTCTCATAGTGCAGAGAAGTGTTTTTGCGTGTTGGCTGGGGGCTATTTCTGTCTAGCTTGCAGGGCCATGATGATGGCCTCTCTATGCAATTTGCAGTTGGTTTTGATTGTAATACAACACATGTAGGGTCTCTTATCTTTGAAGTCACAGAAGAGTCCATTTCTGCTGCAACAAAGCTTCCAAGAATGGGATATAAATGGTTCAAGAATCATCAATTGCCGCGCTCAAGTTACAACAGGGTGTTTAAGCCCAAATTCGAGAGAATTTCAAGAGAAAAAGGGTATGCTAAGGAGTGGATAAAGGCAGAATTGGTTAACCCCCTCATCGTCATCACAAGGTTAATTACATGTGAAGGTAGATACTCCACCTTCAAAGCTTGTCATTTTAGATTGTTGGCTCATTTTCTATTCAACAAAACGTTGAACTTTCCCTTTTATTTTCTCAAAAGCTTGGAGAAGATGTCCTCTCAAGTGAGGAAAAATGTGACTAACCCCCACAATAGTCTCTTCCACCATGGTTTGATCAAACGCCTCGTTCTTACCGAACTAGAGAAGTAGGGGAAAAATCAGGATGTCTTTATCTACCAATTTGCAAACCCTCACTTGACAGTTAAGACCGACAAAAAGCCACTTAGCCTAAAAACTATCTTTCCATCCAAGCCTCACTCTCCAAGAAATCCAAACTCCCTTGCACAAACCCTCTCTTTTCTGGAATAATACCAAAATCTTGTTGATATCCCTACTTCTTCATCGGGTAAAAAGACCAAGAGAAAAGACCAAAAAAATCCTATTGTTGACCCCCCAATGCCTTCACTCTCTCTTGATTCTACACCTAAAAAGCTCCAAGAAGTAATGCAGTAAGACTTTCCCATCATTCCTAGAAACAAGAGGGGAGCTAGCTTATTCGATAAGGGACCCATTCGGAAGAGTACCCGGAACACAAGAACCAAGCCTTATGCAAAACCTCCACCTACTTCGGATCCCATCCAAGTGTCCTCCGACCTTGAGAACCCTCATAAGAAAATTAGGGAAGTCTCTGCAGATGGATTAGAGCCACTAAGGAAAACAAAATCAAAATCTACCTCACCTTACCGATATCCCATCACTCCTACTTCACCCATGCCTACTCTAGATCCTAAAACTGATAGATTTTCCACATCTCTCAAAGGACCTAAGCCTTCCTCAGAGATCACTGATTATGCCCCAACTATAGAGGAGCTACAAAAGGAAAACCATCAGCTTCTCCAACAGTTGGAGGAGAGGAAGACAATAGACACACACCTTCATCATGACAATGCAGTCCTTCAAACAAAAGTTATCTCTATTCAAGGATTGGTCGATGAGATGACCAAATCTAACCGCAGCCTCAAAGCACAGCTGAAGCAACATAAGAGGCACAAGGCTAAGTCTTCACAGCAAGAGGGAGAGGCTTCTAAAGCTGACCCTCCTCAGCAAGCCTAGTTCTAAGGGGTAACTTCTTTTTGTTTGCAGTGGGACCTGCAAAATCATAGGTGTGGGGGTAATGTTGGGCCTGAGATGTGATCATTTTCATGACATTATTATACACTTTTTTCCATATGTACATATGCATTTTTCATCGTTCAAAGGAGCTTTTTGAAGAATTTTATGATAAAATGGTATAATCGGCATAAGGTACGTGTAATTCATGTTTAATGACTAAATTAAGTTTAATTCATCATGTTCTGTGATTTCCAAGAGTTGATTCATTTTTTTATGTTGTTACAGGGAAAAACGCACCATGTTTCCAGTTCCGACACTTGATCTGACACTCGTTCTAGCACTTGTTCTGGTACTCGATATGGCACTCGTTCCAGCACCCAGTATTACACAAAAACACAAGGTGAGTTGGCGGTTATGGAATTGGCGGCCAGTGATGGAAAAATTGGGCACATGGGTTTTCGTCATGATCACTCCCTCTAGCTACTAAGCTCAAGACAACATGATTTCAATTGTCCAAAGAAGGCGATTATTGGCTTGATTTTTTTTGTTAGTTATGGCATCATTTATTGTATTTTGCCGAATTTAGAGGTGGTTTGACCCTCCTGTGGTCGACCACATGGTTTGTAAATGTTATAAATACCACTGAGGTGTTCAGATGATTGTTAAGTAGAAGAAGCAAGTAGAAGAACCAAGTAGCATAAGCATTAGAATTGTCAGAAAAACGATTTTGCTCTATTTTGAGTTTTACATTGCCAGAATTGTGCCAGAACTGTGTTTTCAAGCTTTCATGGTGAATTCAGCCTGTTGAAGTTCGTGGTGTGTTTGTAGGAGGTAGCCATGACTTGCTGGGGTGGGCACCAACAGTCTGTTGATTGTTCTTATGTTTATTTACGCATTTCTTAATTTAAATTGTTCTTTCTTACTTCCTGTATATGCATGTTTTTATTTAATTAATTAGTTTGTTGTAGCTTACTGTTTTACTTCTCTTTTGCAGGTTAGATGGTGATATGTGTTAGTATGTGTTGATTTTTTAGATTAGAAAAGGCTTGCAAGTCTCTCTCTCACTATATTAACCCCGCATGCAGTTAGATGTTAAATTGTGCTTTCTTTTATAATTTTACAGTCAAGTTTAGAACATATTTTTAATTAGAACATAACATAGTTTAAATTTGGGTTTCCTTTGTCAGGGATTTTGATGGATGGATAGATTTACTTCCAGTTTTTTAATCATATCTTGCTTATCTTAGTTTACATGGATTTTATTTACTTAGTTATTGGTTAATGTAATTGTCAATTTACTTTTTAATATCATAGTTTAATTTCTATTTTTAATTCATTTTCTTATCATAATTTGAATGGTTAAAATAGACATAGTATAATTTTATTTCATGCAATTTCCTTTCATAGATTAAAATGCAATTAAATTTCTTAGTTAAATAATGATGATCTCATTATGTTGTTGATGGTTTATAGATGAATATGCGGGGTATTTAACATTATCTTTGTCATGGATAAATTCTCCTTAGATTGTTTAATCCATACCTTTCATTTTGCCATTGAGATTAGTGTTGATTTTATACCGTTGGAATTATCCTTTGTTGTCAAGTGTCATCGAGATATCATCTATCACCACCGAAGGCATTCACACAACCACCAGCATTGCATTTGAGTGTTTCATAGATTAAAGATAGTTTCTTTCTTTCGTAGATCAGAAGAGATAGTTTTTTGTTTCCATAAGTTTAGAAAATAGTTTTATTGTTGCTATAGGTTAGATAGACTTTGCTTTTGTCATTTTCTTATTATGCTTAGTAGTTTGCTTTTACTTATTGTTAAACTAGTTTTCTTTATACAGGGTTTTACTTGCTTTCTTAGGAACTATCCATCGATCCTTAGCCCAAAATTACTTAGGTTACCTAGTTTCAAGTTGCTTGGTAGGGTTTGCTCATTAGATAGGTTTTCTTGAGTATCTTAGCCTTAGATAATTGCTTTCATTAGTTAGACTATACTCCTACCAACCTTTTACCTTTGGCATATATTTTTCTACAACTCTAAGTTTACTTACCCTGGGTTGACAATTTAATTGAGGGTAGTTTAGTGTCTTTTTTAGTACATATAAATCACCTAACATGTTATTTGTGTTCTATATGCCTTAAAAAGACACTTAAAAACCCTTAATTAAATTGTCAACCCAGGGTAAGTAAACTTAGAGTTGTAGAAAAATATATGCCAAAGGTAGAAGGGCTGGTAGGAGTATAGTCTAACTAAGGAAGGAAGCTATCTAAGGCTAATCTAGTCAAGCAAAACTATCTAATGAGAAAACCCTACTAAGAAAAATGAAACTAGGTAACCTAAGTAATTTTTGGGCCAAGGGTTGATGGATAGTTCCTAGGAAAGCAAATGAAAACTCTATGTAAAGAAAACTAGTTTAACGATAAGCAAAAGAAAACTACTAAGCATAATAAGCAAATGACAAAAACAAACTTCTTTAACTTGCCAACCTACATTCAATGAGAAACTACCCTATGAAAGCAAATAAATAAGCAAGTAATC
>SNQJ01S0268311.1:0-10314 GCA_010110895.2 Picea sitchensis | reverse complement strand
CTTTCTTCTTTCTATTGATGATGACACATCCATCCAAAATCCATTATTTTCAGTTGTAATCCTTGGTGGCTAGTTGTTGCATAATTTTCTTTCACTTGACTCCATTCATTGTTGTTGAAGCTTCTCCAATTCATAGTAGATGTTGGTATATGATAATATATTGTTGAATAATGGTTTCGTGATGCCTTGCTAAATGAATATTTACAAGTATTCCATCTTCTTTCTTGATAATGTTGATATTGACCTTCTTGTTTTTCTTGAAAGATTTCATGGTAATGAGGGTGTCGATATGGTTTCACATTTTATAGTTTTCCTTTAATATGCATATGCATTACATCTATATTATTTTAAGAGACAATGACATCCTATATATTATTTTCTTGGTCTTTGATTACTCTATCCTTGGAGATAATACCATCATATTTGGCATGTACATCCTCTATATGAAGTTCAAATTCCTCAAGTATCCTCTGGTGAACTTCCTAAATCTTGTCTTCTTTCTCCTTTTGAAGCAACAATGTCACCCCATTTATCAAATTATGGCATCCTTCTTCAATTCTGGATTTCATTTTTGATTTTACCTCATCAATATTTAGGGATTCCTCAACCTTCTTGAAAATTTCCTCTTCAAGTTTTTTGGTAGATTCTTCATCTAAGATCCTTGTTTCTTCTTGATTCTGATAATTCTTCTTTTCTTCTTTCAATACATTAACCTCATCCAATAGCTTTTTATTATGGTATTTTAATCTACATATCTCTTCATCTTTCCTTTTCAATTCTTCCCTTGATGCCTCCTTTTCCAACTTTCCTTTGCTAATATTTTCTTGATTTAATTTTTGAACTTCCTTAACAAGTGCTTCATTAAGGTCTTGCATATTGGATAGCTCATTACCCTTCTTCTTGATCTCTTATTTTGCTTCTTTTAACTCATCTTGAATTCTATACATCGCCTCTGTTTTTGTATACCTAATCCATTTATTTGAGAAGATTTTTTCAAATTCTTCCAATGTGATGATATGTCTATTGTTAACACTCTTCCACCACTCCCAAGATTCACCATCAAATCTAATACTTTCCCAAATAGGCACCTTGCCATATTATTTTACCAACCTCAACCATTCCATAGGACTGATTTTGTCTTTATCTTCTTCTCCTGTAAATTTGGGTAATGGCATTGATTCTTAATTGAGGTCTAACCCTAACAATCAACTGAAAACCTCAATATATTAAGAATAATGATCTAAAAAAGTTATAATCCTTGTTCCAATATAATTTTCTATGTTTTCTCTTTCCAATGGCTTTTGAATCAGTTCAATCAAACATTCCAATCAAAATATTTGATAGTTTTAAGTGAGCATACCTTTGAAACCATGATTTGGATTCTGTCCTTCTAGCCAACCTTCCTTCTGATGTATTTATTAAATTGTGGCCCCTCTAAGTCTAGAATTTCCGCCTGTAGCACTCTAATATGTCTTCTCTGAAATTCCATAGGTTTGACCAAAATTTGACGTGCCTAGTGAAATTTATGGTAACGTTCCCAAACCTTGCTGATATGGTAATGTTGGGCCCTAGATATGATCATTTTCATGACGTTATTATACACTTTTTGCCATATGTACATATGCATTTTTCATCTTTCAAAGGAGCTTTTTGAAGAATTTTATGATAAAATGGTATAATGTGTAATTCATGTTTAATGACTAAATCAAGTTTAATTCATCATGTTCTATGATTTCCAAGAGTTGATTCATGTTTTTATGCTGGAAAAACGCACCATGTTTCCAGTTCCGACACTTGATCTGACACTCGTTCCAACACTTGTTCCGGTACCACTCGTTCCAACACCCAGTATTGCACAAAACCGCAAGGCAAGTTGGCAGTTATGGCATTGGCGACTAGTGATGGAAAAATCGGGCACATGGGTTTTCTTCATGATCGCCCCCTCCAGCTACTAAGCTCAAGACAAATCGATTTCAGTTGTCCAAAGAAGGCGATTATTGGCTTGCTCCGTTTTGTTAGTTATGGCATCATTTATTGTATTTTGTCGAATTTAGAGGTGGTTCGACCCTCCTGTGGTTGACCACTTGGTTTGTAAAAGTTATAAATACCACTGAGGTGGTCAAATGATTGTTAATTAGAAGAAGCAAGTAGAAGAACCAAGTAGCATAAGCATTTGAATTGTCAGAAAAACGATTTTGCTCTATTTTGAGTTTTACATTGCCAGAATTGTGCCAGAACTGCGTTTTCAAGCTTTCATGGTGAATTCGGTCTGTTGAAGTTTGTGGTGTGCTTGTAGGAGGTAGCCACGATTTGTTGGGGGGGGCACCAGTAGTCTGTTGATTTTTCTTATGTTTATTTACGCATTTCTTAATTTAAATTGCTCTTTCTTACTTCGTGTATATGCATGTTTTTATTTAATTAATTAGTTTGTTGTAGCTTACTGTTTTACTTCTCTTTTGAAGGTTAGATGGTGGTATGTGTTGATTTTGTAGATTAGAAAAGGCTTGCAAGTCTCTCTCTCACTATACTAACCCCGCATGCAGTTAGATGTTAAATTGTGCTTTCTTTTATAATTTTACAGTCAAGTTTAGAACCGATTTTTAATTAGAACATAACATAGTTTTAATTTGGGTTTCCTTTGACAGGGATTTTGATGGATGGATAGATTTACTTCCAGTTTTTGAATCATAGCTTGCTTATCTTAGTTTACGTGGATTTCATTTACTTAGTTATTGGTTAATGTAATTGTCAATTTACTTTTTAATATCATAGTTTAATTTATGTTTTTAATTCATTTTCTTATCATAGTTTGAATGGTTAAAATAGACAGTATGGTTTTATTTCACGCAATTTCCTTTCATAGATTAAAATGCAATTAAATTTCTTAGTTAAATAATGATGATCGCGTTCTGTTGTTGATGGTTTATACATGAATATGCAGGGTATTTAACATTATCTTTGTCATGGCTAAATTCTCCTTACATTGTTTAATCCATACCTTTCATTTTGCCATTGAGATTAGTGTTGAGTTTATACGGTTGGAATTATCCTTTGTTTTCAAGTGTCATCGAGATATCATCCATCGCCACCGAAGGAATTCACACAACCACCAGTATTACATTTGAGTGTTTCATAGATTAAAGATAGTTTCTTGCTTTCGTAGATCAGAGGAGACAGTTTCTTGTTTTCATAAGTTTAGAAAATAGTTTTATTGTTGCTATAGGTTAGATAGACTTTGCTTTGATAGATAGTAGTTTGCTTATCATGGATTAAGAATTAGTTGGTAGCCTTTCTTGCTTTCAATAGAATAGATTTCCTTTCATGCATTGCATTGAGAATTTAGATTTCCTTTCATGCAAGAGAAATAGTTTTGTATTAGGCATTTAGTCCACTTGCCTCTTAGGCTAGATAATTGTTCAATGAGAAGTTTTACTTGCAGTAATTAGTTGCCTTTGCTTACTTGTCTTTTGCTTTAGTAGGTTAGTTAGGTGTCTTTGCTTACTTGTATATTTGCTTTAATAGGTTAGATAGGTTCTTTTGCTTACTTGCTTATTTATTTGCTTTCATAGGGTAGTTGCTCATTGAATGTAGGTTGACAAGTTAAAGAAGTTTGCTTTTGTCATTTGCTTATTATGCTTAGTAGTTTGTTTTTGCTTATCGTTAAACCAATTTTCTTTATATAGGGTTTTACTTGCTTTCTTAGGAACTATCCATCGATCCTTGGCCCAAAAGTACTTAGGTTACCTAGTTTCAAGTTGCTTAGTATGGTTTGCTCATTATATAGGTTTGCTTGAGTAGATTATCCTTAGAGAGATGCTTTCATTAGTTAGACTATACTCTTACCAACCTTTTACCTTTGGCATATATTTTTCTACAACTCTAAGTTTACTTACCCCGGGTTGACAATTTAATTGAAGGTAGTTTAGTGTCTTTTTTAGTACATATAAATCACCTAACATTTTGGCGTCGTTGCCAAGGAGTTGTCTCAAGGTAAGAAATAATTAGGAATTAGACCATTTCTATACCTTAGCATTAGTTTGGTGGCGGGGCAACTTTAAGATGAGAGGTAAGAACCTACGCATCTGCTATATAAGGTTCCCCCAAACCCAATGGTAGTTTTTCTTTTTCATGAATAGACCTAGGAATCAAATGGTAGATTTTTCTTTTTGCTTTTGCTTTCTTTCATGAATAGGCCTAGAGACCCACAAGGTAGATACATTAAATCAAAATCAGACCTTTCAACCAAGGTTCCTTCTGATCTCTTTGGGGGAAGGAACGTTCCTCTTATAAAATCCACAGACCGATACCAAAAAACAGAAGCTAGCTCGACTCAAAGAGATAAAATAGTCTCTGAAGGGACTAACACAGGGAGCACTATAGAACAAGAAATTGAAGCATCAATCATATTAGGACAGGAGGCAAGACCACTCGAGCCTTCCGTAGAACCAAACAATACAACCTTTTCTTTTACACCACCACCAGGGAATCTTAATTTTGAAGACATCATAGACCCTGAACAGGTGAATCTTTTGTTTGGTAATTCAACCAATGTAATCATCTCTCAAATTGACACAAAAACTTTGGCACCAATAGTCTCAACCGGCTCGAGTAGAGTTCCAGACATCCAATCCATAGGAAGACCTTTCCATCAAAGGGAAACCTTGTTTTCTTCAAAGATAAAACCACATAGGTACTCTCTTTTCGGAAATCAATCCAATATGGATGATCAAGAGGACCATAACAATGTAAGACACAGAGAGGAAGAAGAAACTAGAAACTAAACCGAAACTACCTTTGGGTTTTCGATTTTAGACACCACTCTGAATGTCAACATGAAGAATATTCCTCTCTTAGCACTGCCTACCTTTTATGGTAAAAATAGTGAAGATCTAGACACCTTCCTATTTGAATTTGGCATCTTGTGTAGGAGCTACAACTATGTACAAGATGCCTAGAAATTAAAACTCTTTCCTGCCACCCTCAATGACTCTGCACTAAGATGGTTCATGGGGTTGGGAGAATCTAGTATTAGGTCTTGGGAATCCATGAAAGACATATTTCTCAAAAAGTACCAAGACTACTGTAAGACTAAAGAGTCTCGTAATGACATTTTTAAAATCCAACAATTAGAAGACTAGACCCTCGAAGATTATATGAAAAGATTTGGTTATATCTCCCAGAAGTCAAAATACCATGACCTCCCAGAGGATGCAATTAAGGCTCTTTTCCTTAAGGGAATATCAGAAGAATATTTAGAGATTCTTAACCTGATGACATCAGGTGAAATCTCTCATAAACCATTTTCTGAAATATGTGAAATGTGTAAAAATTACTCAAGGATTAGAGCCAAAACAGGAAAGAATGTTCGGGACCCTTACAACAGAAGCTTAGAACCAATTAGTTCAGGTGGTATTACGAGAGAAGAGATAGGGAACCTTTTAGAAAACTTTAAGACTGACATCTTAAGAACAATAGGTTCCCAGTTGGATACCCTTAAACTGAAAAAGAAACATGAGGATGAAAATGTAGCAATGAACATATATTGCCCAAGATGCAGGAGGAAACATTCCTCAAGGGAGTGCCCATTAGATAACATTTCAGTTTGTGGCTTCTGTATAAAATACCATGTGACTGAAAAATGTCCATCATTGCCCGATTTATTAGCCATCTATAGGAGTGGAGATCCTAGGGAGTCTTCTTATGCACCTAGGAGGCCATGGCAACCTAGGAATCAACCCACATACCTAGATCTACAGTCTCAAGTTCCACCCTATTATCAACAACAACAGTGGAACTCACCAGGTCGGAAACACTGGTCTACTCGGTACCAACATCCTTGGATTCAAGGATGGAGGGGAGGACACAACCAAGGAAAACCTCAAGCTCCACCTATCCCTATGTACAACCATCCTTATCCTCAGTTCTCATCTAACACTCCACAAATTTTTCCAAGTTTTGTTCCACCACCTTTACCTCCTATCCCACAACAACAACTGCTACAATTTCAAAATGCAAGCTCCCCAAAACCAACACTATTACCGGCACAGCCAGTGATGAACCCCAATAATAAGCCCCCTCAACCTCTTAACAATGTTGAGATGCAAGCCTTCCCGACATATGTTATTACTCCTGTTCCATTACAGGAAATTCAATTAATATCGAGAAAAGTTCTGGAGAGGCAGAGACCCTCAGTAGTCATCCAGGAAGAAGAAGAAGAAGAAGAAATCACCAAACAACCCATGGATGAAACTAGGTGGGAAGACGTTATTATCCCGAAGAATCAATAACCCAAGCTTCCCCAAAATGAACCTTTACAAATTATGAAGGTCCCACTTTATCCAGAGTGATTGGTAATCGAGAAACCTACCACCCGACCAAAATTTGACATTTTGAATGAATTGAAAAATATTTGTGTCAAGATTCCCTTGCTTCAGGCCATTAAATACATTCCAATCTATAGTAAGGTAGTCAAATAATTGTGCATTAAAAAGCCAGGTAGGAAGCAAAAGGACCCTCCTACAGTACATTTGGTAGGAGGAGTCTCTGAGTACATATCATATCATCCAAAGCTAGCAAAATATGGGAATCTAGGAAACCCTGTAGTGACCATAACCATTAATGAGGTCACCATTGGAAACACTCTCATAGACCTAGGAGCAACCATCAATGTTATGACCGCTACTACCTTGGAACAATTGCAATTACAACCTCTTCTTCGACCTACCCCAACCATTTTGGAATTAGCAGATAAGACTAGGCTTATACCTAAAGGGATTTTAGATGATGTCATGGTTACTTTAGCCTCATGGGAGTACCCCGTAGATTTTCTTGTCATTCATTCAAAGGATCTTGCCAGAGGCCATCTCGTTATTTTGGGAAGACCTTGGCTAGCCATAACCAATGCATTTTTTGGCTGTAGAGAAGGAGAAATGACCATCTCAAATGGTCTCTCTATCCAAAAGCTCACCATTTACCCTCCAGCTCAACCTGTTATGGAGAATATGTGGTGGCTTGAATGTCCATACGAAAATGAAGACTGGGAAGAAATCGTATTTCCTAGTGACCACGCAAGGGCACTTTAGGAGCACACAATAGAAAATGTGCTAAACCAATTCATTTCTGTTATCACATGTGTGGATTTTCCAAGTCTTTTCCACAATTTGAGTACATATTTGGGGAATAATTTCAAGAACAAATAGACCCATCCATTTTTTCTTCGACATCTTTTATTTTTGAAATAGATGAGTCCTCCATGTCTTATACTATGCCCTATGAGATTAGTCCAGGGAAATTTTTACATATAAACTCCGGGCTAGATACAGACCAACGGAAATAGTTAGTAGATATTCTTAAAGAGCAAACATGAGAATTTGCCTGGGAATACATTGACATGAAGGGTATACACCCTAACACATGCATCCATCACATATATACCCAGAGGGAAGTGACACCTGTTAGGCAACCCCAGAGAAGGATGAACCCAACACTCAAATACATAGTTAAGGAGGAGATTCAAAAGTTGCTAAATGTCAGATTTATCTATCCCATTTCCGACAATAAGTGGGTATCCCGGCTTGTAGTGGTTTCAAATAAAGTGACCGGGAAATGGAGAATTTGTGTTGATTTCCGGGAACTCAACAAAGCCACTCTGAAAGACTACTTTCCTCTTCCTTTCATTGACCAAGTTATAGATACCTTGTCTGGAAATAAGTATTTCTCCTTTCTAGATGGGTACAATGGGTACAACCAGATTCTTATAGCACCCGAGGACCAGGACAAGACTACCTTTACTTGTCCATGGGGCACCTATGCCTATAGGGTCTTACCATTTTGATTGTGTAATGCTCATGCCACATTTCAACGAGCAATATTAGGGATATTTGTTGATCTTATTCATGATTTTGTGGAGGTATACATGGATGACTTCACAGTCTATAGAAACAATTACCAGGAAGCCTTAGACAACTTCGAAAAAGTCCTCATCAGATGCTAGGAAATGAACCTATCTCTAAGTCATGAAAAATGCAAAATTTTATTAACTAAAGGAGTGGTTCTAAGACATCATGTTTCATCTGAAGGGATAAAAGTCGATCCTGCAAATATTGAGGTTATTATTAGACTTCCACCCCACAAGACTCAGAAAGAGGTGAGAACTTTCTTAGACATGTCGGATATTACTGATAGTTTATTGAAAATTTTACAAAGATTGTTGCACCTATGTTTGGATTATTAATAAAAGATGTTGATTTTGTTTGGACTGAGCAATGTCAAACCGCCTTCGAAACCCTGAAAGCTAAGCTGTCTATGGCACTAGTTCTTAGAGGGCCCAATTGGACTCTCCCATTTCATATATCCAATAATGCCTCCAACACAACAATAGGAGGGGTATTAGGACAGAAAGAAGACCAACAATCCCATGCCATTTATTTTGTAAGCAAGAACTTGTCCCCTGTTGAGTTAAACTACACAATCACCGAGAAAGAGTTCTTGGCAGTTGTTCATGCTATTAACAAATTTCGTCATTACATTACAGGTTATGAAGTATTTGTACACACCGACCATTCCACCATTAGATTCCTCATGAATAAAACTATAACTAATGGCCGAGTGACTAGGTGGCTCTTGTTATTGCAAGAATTCAATATTACTGTGCTTGACCGACCTAGAAAGGATAATGTAGTAGCTGAATTTCTTTTCCGAATACAAAATGAGGATAACGATATTCCTGTAGATGATAGTTTCCCAGACGAGCATATTTTTTCCCTTTCTGTCAATACCCCATGGTTTGCAGATATGGAAAACTATATAGCCACTAGGAAGTTACCATCTCATTTGTCACCTCATGAAAAGCGGAAAATTATTACACAGAGTGCTAATTACTCTTGGGTTGGTCATGATATTTTTTGCACAGGTCCTGATTTGATTATTCGTAGATGTGTTCGAGAGGATGAGGTACCTAATATACTACGAAGTTGTCATGATGGACCATGTGGTGGCCATTTCTCTGACAAATGCACATCATATAAGGTATTACATTTAGGTTACCATTGGCCTAACATTTTCAAAGATGCTGCCAAGTATGTGAGAAGTTGTGATAGTTTCCAAAGGATAGGAAGACCTACATCATCTGAAGAAATTCCTTTACAGGCCCAAGTTATGCTAGAACCCTTCGAAAAATGGGCCCTCGACTTTGTAGGACCAATTTCACCCATGTCCCGTAGGAAGAACTATATCTTAGTTTGTACGGGCTATGTCACCAAATGGGTAGAGGAAAAATCCCTATTTAGGGCCACAGAGAAGTCTATTGTCGAATTTATCAATGAAAACATCTTTACCCGCTTCACTGTCCCTCATGAAATTGTTACCGACCAATTCACTCAATTTACTTCCAAGATGATGAAAGAGCTAACAGAGAAATATGGGATTAAACACCATAAATCTTCTCCTTACCACCCACAAGCCAATGGACAGGTAGAATCCACAAACAAAGTTCTAGAAGCCATATTGACCAAGACCGTTCAGTTACATCACCGAGATTGGGCTGATAGGCTCCCAGAGGCTTTGTGGGCATACTGGACTACCTGGAGGAATACCACTGGACATACCCCTTATGAGCTAGTGTACGGGAAACAAGTACTTTTACCTATAGAATTCCAAGTAAGGACCTTCCATATTTCTGCAGAGTTAGGATTGAACCTGGATGAGGCTCAAAAGCAACAAGCCGTACAACTAAATGAGTTGGATGAAATCCGACAAGATGCCATCCAATGAACGATATTAGTCCAAAACCAGAGGAGCAAGTGCATGACAAGTTTATTAAGAAGAAGCACTTCCAACCTGGTGATTGGGCCCTATTGTTTGATTCCCGATTCAAAACCTTCAAAGGAAATATTACCACCTGGTGGTTGGGCCCTTATGAGGTAGACACTGTATATGACAATGGAGCTGTAAAAATTAAAACCATTGACGATGGACAAGTCTCCTTTGTGGTAAACGAACACCGAATTAAATTTTATCATAAGCCCATTTCCATAGAAGATTTTCTACAGGTCATGACAGTTGACAAGGCATTGGATTTAGTAGATGGGGAAGCCCCCCCTTGTTCTTGATTTTTTTTTTTAAGATTTCCTACTGTATATATGTAAACAATTTTTGAATTTTGTTAATAAGGAAACTCTAGAGGTTTCTGTAAGTAATTATTTCACCGAGAATACACAGTTTCAAGGATCTTTCTTCAAAACATTGTTATACTTGAATTTTGTGTCTGTTAAAGCATCAAATGAATATTGACTTACTGTAGATAGCCATATTTTT
>SNQJ01S0268310.1:0-11836 GCA_010110895.2 Picea sitchensis | reverse complement strand
CCCCAGAACCCCCATTGGGGGCCCGCTTGCCCCCAGCCGAGGGGATGGACCCCTCAGAGGGGGTACCCCCCCTCTTCACTCCCCCGCGTGGTAGAGTGTACATACTTCTGGGGTGTAAATACTTCATGGGGTATAGACACGGCTGAAAGCAAAGGACCTCTGCATCAAGAAGATAATTAGGCTCCACAACCAACAAATTCAACATGCCATCAGCATACCATATTCTCGCCTCATAGCCTCTAAACCCTTTGAGGAAGAAAGGCTAATTACAGTCTATAGAGAATGTCCCCCCGAGGTCAAAACCTTATTTTTGCAGACAATTGTTAAACCCAAAAATTATTCTGAGATTCTGTCATTGCCTATGGATGTAAGCATCATGGTTATCGAGGTCCAATGGGCATGTTCCATACTCAATCAGATTTTATGTCTGGATAACGACAAACATGTGTTGAAGTTATGTTAGGTTTTTTGTTAACCCTTTTTTAGTCAGATTCCAGACAGTCAGTCTGTATCAGTTTTCATAAATTCATAGCTGACAATATACAAAAACAACTAGTGAAGTTCAAATCATCGAGGCACTTCAGGTATTATACATACTTGTTGAAAATATTCCTAGAGACCAACAAAAAAGAATTCCTTGAAGAAGTGTTCATCTCCATCGAATGAAAAAGAATTACCATGCTCATTTTCATAAATAAGGTCATGTCCAGATTTTACAGCCTGATCTTCAACACCAGCCTGCCAAGATTCATGGAGGACATGAGAAGTTATTTGCAGCCAAATTCAGAGAACAAAATAGGATATTGGGTGTTTTTCATGCATTCTACAGTGATTTGGGTATATAGTTGTCAAGAGGCACCTTATATTATCCCTATCTTCCTGACACCCAGAGTCATTTCCTTGTATTTCATTAGGCAAAGAATCATCTCAGAAACAGAGCATTTCCTGAAAATGCACAAAGTGTCCAACCTGAAATTTCCTTTCATCATAGGACCATTTGTTGTGAAGACTAGATCTTGCTTACCTCAAATCCAGACCAAACTCAAGGAGTTTGAATTTGCACAGCTACAAGAAATAATATATGACCCACATCAGGTCATATCTAATAGAAGATTGATGAGAAAACGGGGCCCTTATGAACATGAGTATGTTGAGGGTTTTGACAAATAGGTAAATTTAGAAACCTGACCCGATATGGAAACCATCTTACAGTCTGATCAGACACAAAAAGTGGGGGAAACCTTGCAACAAACTCAGACACAACAGATCCCTTAGAAGATGACATTCCAAATCCCCAAAGTAACATTATATACCAAGAGAAGTAGTTCAGAGGCTTTAGGTACTAGTAGTCAGCAGAATGCTCCCAAGAAGATAAAGATCAAACAATCTCCACAAATAGTAGATATGGAGGGAAAAAAGCCTAAGGAGCAAGTAAGCATGGATATGGTGGACAGTGGTACCAGCAAAGAAGAAGCTGGTAAAATAATCATGCCCCAAAGTGAAAGCAACTCAAGAGATTTCAACAACAAAAAGCATATTTTTGATAAAACAGCTGGAGCAGTCTACCAATATAAAGAAGATTTGGCAAAGAAATATGTTTTGAAAGGAAGCTTGGCCATGAGTGAAATAAGGGAGTTGATACCTGAGGTGGAAAAGGTTTCTCAACATAGGTCTTCTTTGTTCTCAGTCAGAGATATAAAGAATGAGACACTCAACATAGTGATTGTAGATGATGATAAAGTGTTTGAGGTCAAGATACATTATGAAAACATCAGTGCCCTAGACAAGGTAAAATTCCACAGAAACACCAATGACATGTTGTATTCCAACTACCTAGGTCTGAGTTTAAAGGTTTCAAGGTTGAAAAATCATGCACTTAAGTTGGAGGGATAGTTGAGATAAGAAAAAGCATCCAGCAAAGCTTGGTAGACTCAAGTCAAGAGATTAGAATCTGAAGGCCCTCAGGGGGTAAAAGCTTCCCTAGAGGAAAAATACAAGATGATACAAAGCATGAAGAAAAGGATAAATATGTATGCCACAGAACATCCACAAGAAGCAAAGATGGCTACCCTAGAGAAAGAGAAAGAGATATTTTGACAAGAAGCATTGAATTACAAAGCTAAAGTGTTGCAACTGGAGAAGGAAAAGGTAAATTGGTCGTAGGGGCAAGTAGGAGCATCAGACATGGTCGTTGCTACACCCTCTACTATAGAAATAGAACAAAGCATTGATGGATTGGTTCAAGATATGTCCCAAGTTATCCTTAAGATAAAATAAATTAAGATCCTTAAGGGAGGCATGGAAAAGATGTAACAAGAAATAAGAATAAAGGATGAGAAGATGGCCTAGTTTCAAAAAGAAAATCAATCTTTACAGGAAAGAGTAGACAAGTTGAAGACAAGGTTGAAAGGAAAAGGACTGTTGTAGGAGTCCAAACACATCATATGGGAATCTATCATTCTTGAAGTTGCTAATTTCGGGGTATACTTTAATTTCATCGATGACAAAGACAGCATGGCCATCATAGCCAGAAGCAGATGCACTGTCATGAGTGAAACGTTGGCCAAGAAACCCTCAGAATGGGCCCAGAATCCTATAAATATAATGAATTTCATTCCCACTGCGGAACTTCATACCATTGGGGTCAAAGACAGTACCACATTGATTATTTTGGCTAGGACAGTCATTTCCAAGCATAACTTTCTTAAATCAGTCCAAACGAAGGCCATGCAGATGGAGCATACCATACAGGAATTCAAAGATCTGTTTAAAGAATTGTTTATCAGAGGTCTCCCACCATTTTGGGATGGAAAAGGGAAATTATATGATCAAGAGAAATACAACTCTCTCCTCTCCCAGTGCAGAATGGATCATTCCAAGTTTCAAGGCCTGGAGGAAAATTTGAAAGGACCAAATTTGGTGGAATATTTGACTACAGACTTTGAGATCTTAAATCAGTTCAAGACAGTAAAGATCGGGCTACCAAAAGTGACTTATGCCACTTGCATTGACCTGGAGATCCTGATAAATGAAATGATGGATTATGAGATCCCTTTCGACTTATAGTGGAAAGAGATCGTGTGGCTAGGCAAGATAAAATGCATATTTCCAGGAACCAGCAAATAGCCTCCAAGTGTCACCAGATCGACGAGTTCAATAGAACACCAAAAACAGGACAAATTGCGAAGACAAAAGCTGAGCAGTCAAAGAAGCCAGCCATTATTTTATGAAACACTTTGTTTAATCATTGTAAATCGTTTTACATATCGATACTTTTAGTTGAAATTATTATAGTCAGTTTAAGAAGATGAAACGTTTCAGTTCGGCCATTGTAATCAGTTTCTAGTTGAAAGAAACTTGAATTGTATAAATACTAGAAGATCTGAATGAATTAATGTTGGCAGAAGTGAAAGGGCACCTTTTTAGTTGTTTCTGAACTCAATCGTAATTTTTTGGAGTTGAATTGAATACATATGTAGAATATTTTGAAGTCTCTATGAAAAGATTCTAATGGTGGTGATATGAGTTTTGTCTCCTTTCATTGTATCTATTTCATGTGTTCTTTAATTCCATTTGCATTTTATTCTATTTAAATTGGATAGTTAAAATCTCATAATTCATCTTGTGATGCTATCGGCTTAAGCAATTTAAACTGTGTATTTCTTCCTAACTAATTCAAAATTCATTTCAGTAATTCTCTGATGTAGTTACTTTTTTTCTCTTTCTTCCTACACTCTGCACAATTTCAATTTACAACTCAGATTCATTGCCTCATTTAGCCTTTATCCTTCGGATATTTATACCATCCAGTCATTGTTTTCATTCAATTTTATAATTTTGACTCCATAGCCCTAAGTGTCCCTCCCCTTCCTTGCCAACAACTTTATTAAACCCCCAAAAAATAACTAAATCTAGCCACTGATTACCAAATAAATATCAAGTGACACGAGAGATCCCTCTCTGAGTTGAGAAGGCTAGTGCCCAGATCTAAAGTAGGTTGAAATAGTTACCTCTGTCATTTTTCTATCAACCGGACAAAATTTATAGATTGTTAACATTCTGGCACCGTTGTTGGGGACGAAATTGGAAAATATTCCCTAGGAAAAGAACGAATTAAAGATTTAGTTTTTATTGATGAGGGTGATAGTGGATCAAGTACCTTATTGGCTAAGATTATTTTTTCTCTGGTGACTCTGTTACCAAGAGACCATTTGCACCAAGAAGTGTGAGCTAGAAATACTGACTCCTAAGAGAATTCACACCAGGAGAAACCCATACCCAGAAGTTGCAATCCCTGTGTCTGATCCTAAAAATCTTGTACATAAAAGAAAAGAAAATCAAGTAACCCCAATGTTATGTTTAGACTGATATCTGTCCTTACCCACAGATGCAGTGACAAGCATTGAATACCTAGAGTTTGATGTGAAATTTGAACAAGCTCTATTTAGAACCAAATCTGAGTCTTGTTTGAGTGAGGTCATCTTTGATGAAAAGAGATTCCAAGATTGAATTTTGACTGCATATGCGAAGCCTGTAGTGATTCACGCTCAGGACCAAAATCCACTTCAACCCCTCACATTACCCATGGCAGCTATATTTTCTCCTCTTGTACTGCTTTCTCAGCTACATGATTTACCTCGAGAGTTTAATTTAAGGATCAAACTGTATGATGTTGAAGGTAGTGTGTTAGACCAAAAACATCTAGACTGGTTGAATGACTTTTCAAACTTGGAAGAAGTATATTTTGAAGATGTAAAAATGAGACTATTCACACAAAGTCTTGCAGGGGAAGTGAGGAAGTGGTTCAAAGCCCTTCCAGCATCCAGTATCATAGATTTTGAGGCCTTTGAAACCATCTTTCTTGAAAAATGGGGTGACAATACAAATCCCCTTCAGTTGTTAATGCAGTATAACAACATGAGGAGAGCACCCGACCAAACAGTACAGGAGTTTTCAGCCATATTTCTAAAGGTCTATAATCTGATTCCTACTGAGGTAAACCCCCCCCCTAAAGTCGCTCAACTCAGATATGTTGATTCCTTTGAAAGTGATTTTTCTTTGTTATTGATAGAACGAAGATCTGCTTCATTAGATGATATGATGATTGATTCCATAGAGGTCGAAGTGAATCTAATGGCCTTGGGAAAGATCAAATATAACTCTGACAGGGACATGAACAAATCTTAACATAAGGTTGAGCCCTCAACCTCAAAAACATCAGAAGAAAGGTTCAAACAATGATGAGAACCATGGAGAGAATGGCCTTAGATAATCGGCCTAACCTCAGAGAATAGGTTGATGGTCCACCTAGAAAGCCGAGGAGACCAGTAATCCCACAAATCATACAAAGAAATCCAGGAAATCAAGGGAATCAAGGAAATCAATGGAATCAAGGAAACCAGGGAAATCAAGGGAATCAAGGGGACCATCAAATAAGGCCTCCTTTTCAAAATAATTATCTAAATGAGAATTATGATGGATATTTTGAAGACAACGTGAACTATTGCGATGATAAAGAAATAGAGGTAAATTTTACTAAAGAAGAACATGACCAGTTCATGGATGCAAGTGAGATATTCATGCAAGATGAGGAGGAAAGGTTATCAGTAGAAAGGGAGGATTACCAAATAGGACTGCAAAATTCCATCATGCAATTCCAAAGACAATATAATCTTCGAAATAAGAAAATACCTTCGAACCCTCCCAAAGGAAATCTCACCAAAGAAGCTCAGAGTAACATACCCTCTTCAATTCAGCCCAAAAAGGATTATGTTGCAAAGGATTTTGTTACAAAGGATTCTGCTGCAAAGAATGTTGCAGACAAAGAAAAACATAAAGAAGAGCCCTAGAAGAAAATACCAGAATCAAGGAAAGAAATAGCCACCAAAGAGGTAGAGAAAACCTCATCCTCTTTTAATTTTGAAAGTGATATGGCCAAGATTAAAATTTTTGTACCATTCAATGAATTGATCAAGAACAGTGAATATAGAAATCATATCATCAAGATGCTTAAGATGGAACACACTTCTGATACCTTGAACATACCTGATGCCCAAGGTGGTCATGGACCAACTGGGCATCGACATCACAAGGCCTTACAAATACATGTTCTCTTTTGATTCCAGGAAGGTGAAGTGTATGAGTCTTATCAAATATCTAGTGGTATCTTTAGCACAAATCCCAGCAAAGAACATGGTTATGGATGTAGTCATTGCAGATATTCCCCCCAACTTTGGCATGTTGTTATCCAGGTCATGGACTACAAAATTAAAGGGAAATATTCAGATGGACATGTCATATGCCACCATCCATGTCTTTGGTCAAGAAAAAAGGTTTCACAAAGAGGTTTTTCTCAAATACATGGTCAGTAACATGTCACAGTTGAGTAATCATCCCATATACTCTGTGGAAACTGAGTTGGGATCTTCCATTTTCTTCAATGACTTGTGTTTTGAAGAGAAAGAACCAGAAATTTATATGGTTGGAAAAGATAAATCTGATTAGTAGATTGAGAAGTTTTCAGAGCAGCGGGATAACGAAGAAGATCAGATATGGAGTATGAGTTTCAATGGAGCTGACTGCAGAGAGGGAGAAGGGGTTGACGTATGGATCAATCATCCCAAAGGAGATTCAAAATTTTGTTCTTACAAATTGGTTTTTGAATGCATGAATAACATGGTAGAATATGAAGGAGAATCTAAGATTATTATCAATCAAATCAAATTCATATACTAGGAAAAACATCCCAGACTGAGAGCGTATAGGACCCTGGTGCTAGATCTCCTTGAGACATTTCCAGAGTATAATATTTCAGCAATTCCAAGAGGGAAAAATCATATTGTTTATGCCTTGGCTACTTCTACAACGGTCTTCAAAGTTCCAATCTTCCCTAATAGAAAATACAAGCTTGAGGTCAAATACAGGCCAACAGTACCAGATAATATTAAATACTGGCAGGTTTTTGAAGATGACAAACAAATAGAAATATTCATCAAGATGGAGAATGAATTTGAGAATATAAACATCGATGAAGAATAATGTGATGAAGAGGTAGATGCAGCTACCTTCACAAAGGATGGATATTTCGACAATCAGATTGCAGGAAGAGACATGGTTCAACTAAAAACAAACATTATTCCCAAGGGTCTGGTCCCATTGGAGAAACTCTTTGATAATAATGATGTGGCCAAAAGTCCAAAAATCATAGTAAATGAAGGGGATGTAGAAGATTGTAATATTGGGACTCGGGAATATCCCAAGGTCATCAAGTTGTCAAGAACACTCAGCCCTTAAGTCAAGGAGAAATATATCAAATTAATGGAAGAGTTCCCTGATGTTTTTGCCTGGAGCTATGATGATATGAAATTTTATGACACCAGTGTAATCCAAAATTTGAACCCAATCAAATAAGATCACAAACCTTTCAAACAGAAATTAAGAAGGTTAAACCCTATGTTGCTTCCCTTGATTGAGAAAGAGGTAAATAATCTTTTTGAAGCCAATATCATAGTATCCATGAGGTTTTCTAGATGTGTAGAAAATCCGGTGCTAGTCAGAAAAAAGAGTGGAGAAATTAGGTTGTGTGTGGACTTCAGAAATCTGAACAGAGTATCTCTAAAGGAAAACTACCCACTACCTAATGGACCACATTTTACAGAAACTGGTGTGTTCTTAGAAAATGTCAATGTTGGATGGATTCTCTGGATATAATTTGATTATGGTGCAACCTGATGATCAGGAAAAGACAACATTCACAACTCCATGGGAACATTCATGTATGCCAAGATGCCTTTTGGGCTCATGAATGTAGGGGGCACATTTCAAAGAGCTATGGACATTGATTTTGTTGATGAAATGGACAAATTCATTATTATCTACCTAGATGATATCATTGTGTATTCTTGTTCAGATGAATAACACCTCAAGCATCTAAGAAGGGCATTTCAGAAGTGTAGAAAGTTCAGAATCTCATTGAACCCTAAAAAAAAAAATACGCTATGGAAGAAGGAAATTTGTTGGGTCACATCATTTAAAAAGAGGGGATAAAGGTAGATCCCAGCAGAGTTGAGGGAATCTTAAAAATTGGCATACCCAGAAGTAAAAAAGAGGTACAATATTTCCTGGTAAAAGTGAATTTTTTGAAGATATTTATCCCCAACTTGGTTGAAATCATAAAGTATATTACCAACATGCTCAAGAAAGGAAATGAAATAAAGTGCACCCCTAAAGCCAGAAAATCCTTTGAATACATCAAAGTGGCATTGACCAAGGCTCCAGTACTGGCCAGACCTAATTTTGAAAAGGACTTTATATTATTCTCTTTTGCCTCAGAGCACACAATTGTTGGTGTTTTACTACAGAAAGATGAGCATGATTTTGAGAAACCCATAGCATATTACAGTAAGACATTGAGGGATTCCCCTTTAAATTATGATATCATGGAGAAGCAAGCATATGCACTAGTCAGGGCCTTGAAAGAATTCAGAGTTTGCATCTTGCATTCTCATGCTACTGCTTATGTGCCCAGAAGCTCTGTGAAATAAATCTTGACCCAACTTGATACTGAAGGAAAGAGGGGTAAATGGATAGGAGTGTTTCTATAATATGAGCTTGAGATCAAACCCACCAAGTTGATCAAGGGACAAGGGCTTGTGAAGGTGATGGCACAAACCAATTTTGGACTCTTAGAAATAAATTTCATGGCTGACTTGTCAACAGGTGCAGAGGAAGAGAGAAATCCTCATATATCCCAGAAGTTTCTTGACTCCACATGGTATGAAGACATCATTTATATATTGAGGAATTTGCAGGCTCCTCCTAAATTCATTAAAATAAAGGCTAGATTCTTGAAGTTGAAGCAACAAAGTTTTGTATAGAAAATCAATCTCTATATTGGAAAGATCTAGGGGGAATTTTGTTGAGTTGTCTGTTGGAAGAAGAAGCTGAGAATACCATCAAATAATTTCATAAGGGTGACTGTGGAGGGCACCATTATTGGAAAACCACTGTGCACAATATTTTGAGGGTTGGGTTCTATTGGCCTAGCATTTCTTCTAATGTCTATAAAGAGGTTTCAAGATGTCATGAATGCCAATTTTTTTATGGGAAAAGAAAATTGCAGCCTCTGCCTTTGAAACCCATCTTTGTTGAGGCACCTTTCAGACAGTGGGGCCTTGATTTTATAGGGGAAATACATCCACAATCCTCAGCTCAGCACAAGTGGATTCTAATGGAAACATATAACTTCACTAACTAGATTGAGGTAGTTCCCACCAGGCAGGAAACAAATGTTGTTATCATCTAGTTTTTAGAAGACAATATCTTGTTCAGGTTTGGATGCCCAATCAAGATCATAACAGATAATGCAGCAGCTTTCAAGTCCAAGAATATAGAAAAATTTTGCAGTGATTATAATATCACACTTGGCCATTCTACATCTTATTACCCTCAAGGAAATGGGTTGGTTGAGTCTTCAAATAAAAGATTAGTCAGAATCATCAAGAAACTGTTGCAAGATAACAAGAAGGCTTGGCACAAAAATATCATACATGCACTATGGGCCGACAAAATCACCCCAAAGAGATCTATCGCCACCTCATCTTTTCAGATTGTTTATGGCACATAAGCTATTTTTCCTACAACATTGGGATTTCTAGTAATGAGGTTGTTACAGGAACAGGATGCAGAAATAGATGCCACTCGAAGAAGAAAGGATGAACTAATCAGTGTCTAGCAAACCAAGGAAAAGGCTTTCAACAATGCTCAGCTATGCGAGGACAAGATCAAGAAGGATTTTGACATGTATACTAAGGAGGATGAATTCAAATCGGGAGACTGGGTATTAATATGGAACACCAGAAATGAAGATAAGGGAAAGCATGGAAAGTTTGACCATCTATGGTTGGGACCATTCAATATTGCAACATACCATGGAAACAATGCCTACCTACTACAAGAGAGTAATGGAGACATCGTTGGGGTCTATGAATGGCAGGTTCCTTAAAAATTATATCGTTTAAACAATCATCACCCCTTCCATTCATTGTACATAATCATTTTTGTGTTTTATTTTTTCATAAAGAAGTTGAAATAAAAGAAACATAGCTAAATCCCGAGGTGAAGGCCCTGATTTATGCTGGGTCTATTTTTAATTTTTGAATAAAGGTTGTGTTAGTGTCAAAACTCACTCCTGGATTGCAGCGAGAGCAGAGCCCGATGCCCATCAGTTTTATGTCACGTATTTGTTTATATAAAGGGTGATCAAATGGAAGTAAACTCAGAACAATATCGCTTTAACTCAGAACCCTGGACTAGGCTATGCATCAACAGGTGAGGTATTAATCTAACTTTAGTCAGTAAGTTGGGCTTAAAATGAGCAGGAGGAAGAATTGGTGAGAGATATGGGAAAGACTGCTATGGGAATCAGACCTTCCAATAGCTTGTAGAAGAAAGAACAAGACACTGAAATGTGTTAGGATGACACAGTTACAGCAACACAGTGATCAAACCTGCATCACGGATGCTACTATAATATCTCACTTGAACCTTCCAATGAGATACTCAGGGTAAGAGGGACAAAAGGATATAGGAAACTGGGTAAAACTAATAACGATACCACTACAATCAGACCATCATAGCGTCATCACAATCCTTGACTGGATACTCCAATTTTGAGTGTTTTAACATAGCAATTTACAAAGATGTGAAAAGAAGTTGACTGTCATTAAACAACAAAATTTCACATACAGATGCATAACCAGGGAAACCAGTGCTTCATCAAAACTTTATAGTCGGGAGCTTAGCTCTACCATCGATACCAACAAAAATGGCAAAAATGCCTACATATACTCAGACAGGCTCAGATGTCTGAGACATGATCACGTCCGAAGTTCAATGCTTGACGTTGAGGATCTTCTCTGTCAGGCTGCGCATGCAGACCTTGGGAAGACTACCCATGCAGTATTTTGATGGACATAATCGGAGATGAAACGAGAGACGACCATGTGGACAAATATGATGGATGGAAGGTGACTAGTAGAGTGTGGGCGACATAAGGTGCATGCACTGCACTGAGATAGGTCAGAGGTGGATGAAGGGATACAGGTGTGTGGGAACGAAAGGTGGAGGAAAGCGCGAGGAGCAGTGCTGACTCAACAGCAGGGAGAGGGAACAATCAACTGAGGTGGGGGGTGACAGGGAGTGCGAGACACATGGAAATAGGTGAGTGGCAGAGTGGAGGGCAGATGACAGTGGAAAGTAAAGGCGATAAGTGGTTTAGGGGGAGGGGTCTGGAAACCAATAGGAGGGTGACATGACAGGAGGGGGGGTCATTTGAAACCATTCCATTTTGGACCCTCTCCCCCCCCATTAAAGGAAGAAAGGCAGGGGGGGGTCTAAAATGGGATCTGTGCCATAAATCTGGGTGCACAAATTCTGACCACCGAGATCTAAGCACCCTTTAGTGCTAATCGCCCCCCCCCCTCGTTAAAGGTAGAATTGCGAGCGGGGTCCGAAATGGGATCTTTGTCGTAGATTTGGGTTCACAAATTCTGACCACCTAGATCTAAGAACCCTTTAGAAAAAATGTTCCCGCTTAAAACTTAGCACAAGTGGGTTTTTTCACCCCTTTTCTTCCTCCCTTTTCACCAATGAAGGGAAATTCATGAGGAAACACCATTACCAAAATTATTTATAATAGGTTGGTAGTGTTGGGTATGTGTTATATTCTTTGCACGAGTAGTAGTGTCTGAGCGCTTGCGCCGGGCGTGCAGGGGGGTAAGAGGGGGGGCCGCTAGGCCCCCCCTCGGGGGGTGCAAGGGGGCGGAGCCCCCCACGC
>SNQJ01S0268309.1:0-11836 GCA_010110895.2 Picea sitchensis | reverse complement strand
GACTTTGTGCATTTTGTTCTCCTTATAATCTAGACTTTGTGCATTTTGTTCCCCTTATAATTGGGACATTGTGCATTTTGGTATAGATGGCATCATTTTAATAGCTTTTAATAGCTTCATGTTAGCTTGTTAAAAGTTAATTAAATTGTTTTATTTTTTTCATAATTTAAAATTTTGTAATTTTAGAAAGTTTTATTGTTAGAATTACATTTTTTTTTAATAATATGAGTTGTTTAAAAAATCCTCGAAACTTTTTTGATTGCAGCTATAAATTAATGAAATTACAACTACCATATAGTCGAATTGCAATTTCAAAATTCCATAGAAAAATAAATAAATAAAATTAGCTTAAATTAGAATAATATTATTTCCTTATTACCCAAATAACTTCAGAAAACTTCTTTGATTGCAGCTATAAATTAATGAAATTACAATTTCGATATAGTGGAATTGCAATTTCAAAATTCCATCTAAAAATAAACCAAAAGTTAGTTTAAGTTAGCATAATATTATCTCCTTGTTACCCAAATAAATTCACACTATCTTTCCTAACATAAAAATTACTGGAGGGAAACTTGACAACCAAATAGCTTCACATATAAACTCGTACTGCCAACTATCCTATGCCAAAATAGGATGGAAATATTAAGGAGGAATAGATGTAAACTTTAGGCTTTTAAAATAAATTTAGAAGATTTATTCTCAATAAATAAAAATTTACATAAACGTCCAATTCCCTCTTCTCCAAGGTCGTAAGGAAGGTTTCCATGAACTGTGTCACTCATAGCTTTTTGTTTCAAAGACCAAACCCTGACCATGGGAGGCTTATCTAGAACAAATATGTATATATACCATGTTACAAGCACATAGATCCTTTGGTATTGGGAAAGAGGTATTGAAAGTTTCATTAATAGATAGTGCAAGTGGGAGTCTTTTCGACCTTCTTCCCACCATCTTCTTTCTCTTCTTTTGCAGAACCCATGCTTAGCAGCTTCGTAAACCTGAATTTATTTAGTTTTATTGTGAGACATACGGGATCTTCATCCCCAATCACAATTGTTTTCCTATCTTTCATATCCTCTGGAACAAACTCTACCCTTGCAATAAAATATTTTATCATTTCTCCAAACCCAATTCATTTTAATGAGAAACTGCAATGGTGAATGTTAGATTGATGTTTACCTTCAAGAGCTTCAATGATGATCATAGCTCTTCTCTTGCTTTTCTCATCCTCAATCACCACTTTCAACACCATTTTCTACAAATACAACACATGTGCAATCATCATCATCAATCAACGAGTTTAATAATTCATAACATATTAAATCTCAAAATGATTTATCATGCTTGAAGAGAGCAAATTAGGGCATTGACATATCTTCATATTTGACATCCTTCCAAAGCTCTGTGTAATATATGGAGAAGCGAAGAATAAGAATAGAATACAAGTTTGTATTGGGAGCCTCGTATTTCTTCCTGATCAAAGCCCCCAAAGAGTTACAGAGACACTAGAATGCCTTGTTTGAGAGATTGAATAAATACATTTAATAATGTTAGAGTCCCAACTTCGTATAAACTTTCAACATGTAGGTCGCCTTGTCTGAGAGATTGAATATATACATACAATGTTGCTAGAATCCTGGCTTCATGGAAATTTTGAACATGTGGGCCGCCTTGATTCAGAGATTGTCCAATGCTGTGGATTTCTTTGAAATCCAGTCATAGTGATCGAATACTTGTTGTTTGTTAGCTGTTGTGAACTGGAGGTCACAAAATAAGAGGAGAAACATAAGCAAGAGGAGGTTGTGATGGTTGAGAGAAAGCGAAGCCATGGGAGAGAATGAGAAAGAGGGTTTGGCAGGAGGGAGGAGACGTTGGGAAAAATGACATAAGAATGGTAACATAAACTAGCAACAGTGGAGATTTTGATTTTTTTTGAAATAGAGGATGGAGGGAAAGAGCATCTCTCCTATGTCACCTGGCTCAAAAGTCAAGAGGCCACGCTGATGACTTCGTGGGAACATACTGTACAAACTAATGATAATGTGGTTTGGGGGAGCCGCCTACCGAAGTATGTGGTGGTCGGGAAAAGGGATCGGAGGTGGTCAGAGTAAGTGATTGGCAGTGATCAACAAAGGTGCAAATCATTTTCCCTTTAGCCTACACCATTTTTTTAACCATGGAAAATAGCACAAAAATATATCCATCAACGAGTAAACCAAATATACCACAAACTTGTGACTTAAGAAAGAAAGAAATAAATTATTTTAACGTCCACAAGGATAACAATAGCCTATGGGACAGATCACCTCACACACTGATTTCTGCATTTCAACCCTTTTCCTATTCATTTTGATGATGCACTCCCCTAATTCTCCTCACACACTGATTTCTGCATTTCAACCCTTTTCCTATTCATTTTGATGATGCGCTCCCCTAATTTGTCCATTGTCCCCTTGTTGAATAAATTATTCCAAGAGCTAGCTGTCAAGATACTTACATAGTTGTCCCTACTGTCTTTGAGGGCTTCACACTCTAAAATGAAATGTTTTTCTATTTCCACTTTTCCAAAGGTGCAAAACATACACACCCTTTCTTTCCAATCTTTCGTTGGTCTTTTCCAATGCCTAGTTTCACAATGGAGTTGATGGGAATTGGTTCTTAATTGGGAAATAAGAATTTTGGCTCTCCAAGATATATTGGCCCCTATGTACGCTTTTTTATGATGATTGTAAGTGGGCTTAAACTCTTCAATATAATGCTCTTTCTTTCTCCCTAGCCCTTTATCCCAGGTTCACTTGTGGAACCTATCAATAACAAAAGCCTTTTTCTCTTTAATGTTCATAGGGCACCTGTTCAAGTGAATATCCCATTTACTAAGCCATTTAATATTTTTTTGCATCCACGTCTTCTTTCTTTTGCACAATATGTCATTGAAGACGACCTTAGGCCACCGAACGTCTTCCATTTGCTCAATTTTTTTTAGATATCTTATGATACGCACCATAGCAATTGCTTCAATAGGAGCAACCCCCATTTCACTCAGCATGATATCATAAGGGACTGAACTTTTAATTTTAAACTTGTTTGTAATCAAGTGGTTTTTAATCTTCTCAATTTGCTTCCATTGTAAGTCAGATGTACTTATGCCCCACACTTCACAACCATAGAGAACCATCGGGATCACTAAAATCCCAAAGAGAGTTTGCATAGTCTTCCAATCCCATAGTGTTGCCTCTCTGCACCTATTTTGGAAAGCATAGAACACTTTCCAACCTCCCAAAGTTATTTTCTTTTACCAACCTTCCCAACTTAGATTTTTGTTGAAGTCAATTCCGAGGTATTTGTAATCTTCCACTTCTTCAAGAGTGTTGCCTTCAAAGTAGAACTTATGTTGATTATGTTTTCTTTTGCTAGAGAAATCTACCACTTTCGTCTAGCTAGTATTGACTTGCATCCCCATTGTACAACAAAAGCGCTCAAGGGAAATTAAGTGTTCTTGCAGCCCAAGAGAAAATTTAGCAATCAGAATAAGGTCATCTGCATACAAAAGAAGCCTTATCACAAACTCGCCCAAAAGAGCACCATCACCCTCTTGAAAGTTTAAACACTCTTCAAGTTTGTCTATATATAAACCAAATAGGGTAGGGGACAATGGGCACCCTTGCTTGACCCCGATATCACTCCTAAAACTTTCGGAGATACCAGCTGGCGTTCTGATTTTGACTTTAACCTCCTCATATAGCCTATGGACAACTGCTCTAAGATACATAGGAACCCCAAGTTCCTCCATTATATGCCAAAGCTTATCTCTAGGGACCGTGTCAAAAGATTTTTTGAAATCGACAAAACAACAAAATGCTTCCTCTTTTTTCTCCCACACTTTTTCAATGATGTGCCTTAGAGTTATACCGTGATCAATCATTGAGTGTTTAGGTCTGAAACCTTCTTTCTCTTTGGTGTGCCTATCTCCTCCTTCTGCCCACTTGTTGATTCTATTTTCTAGCATACTTCTGAATAACTTTGCAAACAAGGGGTTTATCATTATGGTCCTATAGTTGGAGGGATTGTTGACATCCCCACTCTTGAAAAGCGGTATTGCTAGGCTCGTTGTCCAATCTTTAGGGAATCTTGTTGAAAGATGTTGAAGATTTTCATAATGTGAGATGAAAGAGTTTTTTAACCCCATTTTAGATATTCTGCTTGGAGTTCAACTACATCTTTTACTTTTCCAACACCCAACTTTTGATACCCACTTCAATCTCTTGCACAATGAAGAGATTAGTAGTAGTGTTGACCAAGGGAGGGGGGTCAACCTTAGGATCTTTCTCATAAATCTTCTTTGCAAACTCAAACCATTGATAAGATGTGATATTATTTTCAGTTTGTTTGTTTCTCGTTTGAAGTTCCTTCCAAAATAACTTTGGGTTATTTTTCCCTAAGAAGATTAGTTCCTCCCTCCTTGAGATCATGAAATCAACTTTTTTCTTTCTTACAATTTGCTTGTAGGATTTTATGTTTATTTCTTTCTGGCTTGACTCTTTCAAAGTTTTCTTTGTTGTTTTTCATTCCTCATCAAACCAAGCATTAATCGGAAAGCAGTTTGTTTCATATTTCCTATTTTTTTCTCTTTTGCATTCTGTAAGTGCGCTTTGAATTAAATTTGTTAGCTCAAGACTATGGAGCCCTCGGGACAGAATTTTCTCCTTGTTAAACAACCTCTCTAGCACTATCTTAAAGGTGTTACATTTTTTTTGAGTCAAGAGAAATTTTCCCTTTGAAGGAGGTTGTTGAATGCACTGATTTGTTGTCCCGCCTTGTTGTTGTTTAGCCCAAGTTAAACTTAAATAGATTGGTTTATGATCAGATTTCAACTCCCAGAGTTGTTCACCAATCAAAATTTCTTCCATTTTCTCACACAAGCCATGTGAGAAAATTGCATAGTCTACTACACTTGCTCCATTGTAGGTATTGCAGGTGAAATTACTAGAATTCACCCATCTAGCCAACCCATTACAAATGAATAAGTCAAATGCCCCACATAGAGTAAGAAATTGCTCCCCAAAAAGGTTGCAACTTTTGTTGTCCTCTGAAACTCTTGTCCACTGATTATTTCTTGCTTCTGTAAGCCAAAAGGGATCATAGTCTTCCTTACAACAAAGAATACTAGCGTGTTCACTTGTTGTCCTAGCATTGAAATCCCCCAATATAAGGACTTCACTTAGTTAATACACTGCAATATCATTTTTTAAGGCTGCAAATGGGTCTTTGTGGTCAAGCCCCCTACTTTTGTAAGTTTTTGAGACTAGTGGGGAAAAATAACATGCTGCAATTTTGATGGCGTTACCATTTTCTGATATTTTAAACCAAATGAGTTGTTTATTTGAGTCTTCTCTTTCTAATTGAATGAGACGACCTTTTTTTCCTCACTAAGACCATGATACCCCCGTGTCCTTTACCATTCTCAGTTGCCTTGTTCCACACTGCCATCTTCACATACCCTTCAAACAGAGGTGTCTTGCAGTATTCATGCTCATGCGTTTCCAATGTTAGAAAGTAATAGATGTGCTCATTTAACCATAGACAATATAACAATATTGTCACCCAACCATAGGCCGAAGCCACCCTTGAGCACCTTAACCTTGATAGAGAATGATTTCTAAAGAAAACCAATAGCCAACCAAGGTTAATGCATCAAGCAAAGATAACCAAGACTGATAAGAAATTCCAACCATAACCAATAGAAAGTCTGAGCCTAAACCAGGAATACAGATTGCAGCAGCTGTTGGTTGTAGCTGCTCCCCAGACTTGTGCACTTTCCCAGTTTCTGTAGTGCACACTTCTTCCCAGCTGAAATATCGAACTGTGTGTACAAAATGAGGTCTGGCTACTTGTATTTATACTGTTTCCCTGAGCTATCTAGGCTGACTTCACATTTTGGAGGCTAAATACTTAATATTAAATATTTCCTTGAGCCGACTTATCTTCTAGGGTTAAGTTTAATGCTTTAGGGTTTCTTCTTGCTTCCCGAAATATTCTATTCCTGTCAGAGTTACATGTGGAGGTAAATACCTCCCACAACTACCATAATATCAACACTCCCTCCTAGCTAGGGAGGTATTGAAGGCAATGTTCTTGAGCGTAAACATACCATTCAACCCGAAGCATCATCATAGTCGTATAGGCTATCTCATGATTAGATCACAAGAACCATTATCACTATCATCTGATAGCATCAACTGCATCATCTCTAGAAGCCATACTCCATTTGAGTAATCAGGCATGATGTCAAATAAGTCACTCACTCGACAGAGTGATACAAGGACCATTCTTCTAATTCGGACATACATCCTAGAAGAATGACTGTCCCAGTAGAGCTAAAAGCTATGCCATGGAATACAGAGACCATTCCTATAGGAATGTTAATCTAGGATTATTTTATAATCAAGTCATAGATATCTGTCTCAACCTATATGCCTTAGAAAATATCAACACAACTGATAGTCTACATGGTAATCAGAACAATGTCATTCAATAGAACACAATTGTGTCTATCCATAGTAGTACAGAACTACATTCCAGTGGTACACTATCACACCAAGTAGCACACAACTTCTTAATCAGTGACACATAGTCACAACCAGTGGAACACATCCACCACAATAGCATACATCTATTATCCAGAGACATACAGTCTCCATAGAAATCATATCATCTCATATCAACCTACATAGAAAAACAATATCATGATTTAAACTGAGTCATCTGGGCCATTCTTCCACTCATATCTGTGATATATGGAAGAGCATCTACCCTCATAAGGTAAAACATCAGCCATGAGCTATCTGGATTATTCTTCTCAAGCATAGAATAATAACTGTCTTGATTTCTGAGCTTGGACCATTCACCTATCTGGGCCTTCCTTTGACACTAAACAAAGTGCAACCTGGAGAGAATGAGTCTTCCCTAGGGAATGCATGTACCTGATTGTTGAACCTGGACCATTCACCTAACTGGGCCATTCCTCTGACACTAAACAAAGTGCAACCTGGAGAGAATGAGTCTTCCCTAGGGAATGATTGTCCGGACCATTTCCTAATGAAAGGATTGTCCTGCACCAACCTCCAAAACAGACCATTCTTTGAAACTACTCACAACTGTGAACTTCAAAAGAATGATTTTCTGGCGAGGTAGACCATTCTACTTGACCACTACTGAGAGTGACTGTCAAGAATAAATATTGTCCTAGACCATTCCCCGACACTGGCCACAAGGGGAATCAATGTCTATGGTATATCAACAATCTATTGAACCATTTTCATTACTAAAATGACCATCCAATCTAGAACATTTTCCGAACTGGAAAATGCCTTTCCGTCAGAAATCTCAAACCACTTTCCGAACTGGAAAGGAACTGCTCATCCTAGACCATTTTTGGAACTGAAAAATGACTGTCCATAAATCAATAACACATCAGTGTTCCCTCCCAACCTGGGAGTCATCTCTTCCCTTTTCAATAAGGAAGTCATCTCCATGAGCTTCAGCTCGTTTCTTGAGTACGCAAACTTTTTCATCTTGGACAGAGGCTTTACCAAAATATCTACTATCTGCTCATCTGTGGGGATATATTGGAGAACCACTTATCTTTTTTGGACCTCATCACAGAGAATGTAATGCTTGATCTCAATGTACTTCGGTCTTTCTGGAACACTGGTTTTTACTGAAGGCTTCATATAGCTCTTGATCATTATAGTATATCATGGTTGGATTCAACTCTTTTTTTTCTAGCTAGCTCATGACATTGTGGAAAGGCTCAAACTGAAACATATCCAAGTAGCACTTCTTCTGTCATCATGAGAATTTTCCATGGATTAGCACTTCATCATCCCAGACTTTTGAGTAACTATTCTGATACACTATCTTTGTCATAGAAAGTTTTCACCACACTTCTGTTGTTCATTGGAGGCTCTGAAACCAAGTTGTCTTCTTCCATCTACATACAAGAGTCTCTTTCTGGTTGAGACTCCAACCCATGGATATTGCAGGAGATATAAGTCCCTTCTAACTTGTTTTTTGACTTCATAGAGTAGGTCATGACTGCTTTGACTTGGTCAACTTTTGACCAAAAAATCAAACTTGATGTCTTAGCTTGCTAAGAGTACCAGGAGATGCGCTAGGCTAGGGCGCACCAGAATATCCAGAAATTAGGTCAATCTCTTCACTTAAGGTGCCTCAACAAGAGGGTTAGGGTTTCGTTGTTGCAACAGAAAATGGCCGCAACTGCAACTGTAACTGAGCAAATCCTCCCAATCTATCTTCCAGCAGTTATACTGTCTGAAGATAGTGTGGGCCCATAACCTATTAGAAATTAATAGATGTGCTCATTTAAACATAGACAATATAACAATATTTTCACCCAATCATAGGCTGAAGGCACCCCCGAGCACCTTAACCTTGACAAAGAATGATTCTGGAAGAAAACCAATAGCCAACCAAGGCTAATGCATCAAGCAAAGATAACCAAGACTGATCAGAAATTCCAACCATAACCAATAGAAAGTTCAAGCCTTAACCAAGAATACATATTGCAACAGTTGTCGGCTACAGCTGCTCCCCAGACTTGAGCACTTGCCCAGTTTCTGCAGTGTGCACTTCTTCCCAGCTGAAATTTCGAACTATGTGTACAAAATGAGGTTTGGCTACTTGTATTTATACTGTTTTCGTGAGCTGTCTGGGCCGACTTCACATTCTGGAGGCTAAATACTTAATATTAAATATTTCCTTGAGCCGACTTGTCTTCTAGGGTTAAGTTTAATGCTCTAGGGTTTCTTCTTGCTTCTCGAAATATTCTATTCTCGTCAAGGTTACACGTGGAGGTAAATACCTCCTGCAACTACCATAATATCAACATCCAATAGACAAATTATGTCTCTATCTTCCGCAATAGGTCCTAACCCAGGTCCCCGCGTCCAAGGATAACCTCTACAGTTCCAACAAACTAGTCTCAAGGAAACCCGGGTATAATCTGATTGGTATTTGTTTTGGCCTACAAGACTCAAAGTTGAGTCTTCACCTCTATTTGTCCATACTGGCCTTGCTGCATAGTTTCCTGCTAATGAATTTGTTGTCGCTTCTTGGCTACCACCTTGTTATCATGTTTTATAATGATGACCAAAAAAGACAATAACAACTTTTCCTTTGAACAACCATGCCCTTTTCCCCTCATCCCTTGCTGCCCTAACCTTTGACATCTCTTCTCTTCTTTCCTCTTGTTGTCTAATAGTTAAATCTTCGTCTAGAAAAAAGCGAGAGCCCCTCTGGAGTTGCTTCTTGACTAGGAGAATTTGTTTGTCATGTATGTATGACATGATGACTTTTATGGGCCTAGCTCTCTTGCCACTAGGTTTACCCTCCCTCCATGCTTGGAAAATTCGACCTTGCTAAAGCAACTTGTCCTTCAAAAATTCACTTGCAAGATCGAGAGTACATTCATTTTTTCCATACTCTCTCACACCTTTGATAATTATGTTTTTTGCTCTTACTTGTATTTCTTTGATTTTTGTATCTTGCATGTCATCCCTCTAGTTGTTTGTTTCTTTTTTCATACTAGCAGGATTACTAATAACTTGTGCCTAAGTTTTGGAATTTTTTGTAAAATCTCTTTTCTCTTTATCCCTTGCTTTCATTCCCTGGGTGTCTTCTTGTTCAATTGTTTTCCCTTCAACTTTGGATGTTTTAGATTTATCACCTTTCTAATTTCCACAACATAATCTTCCCTGATTTGCCCAACATCCTTTGTGCTTTGCCATTCAACCTTTTCTATTAGAAGGGCTTCTTGTAACAATGCCACTTGACCTTTTAAAACTTTATTGCTTTTTGCTAAGCCCCGATTTTCTACTGTCAATAGCTAGATTTTAAGGTCTCTCTCATACTCTTTGACTTCCAAAACCTCCAATCTCCTCTTGGAATTTAGTAACTCTTGCACATATAGGTTAGGTGATGTAACACACCCGACCCCTAAGTGCTCTTTTAAGGGGTGGGGCATCATAATTTCACTTTCCTTAACTCTCTCTAGGTTTCCCTTTCTTCATATTGCAGGTTCTTCTAAACTCGCGGGCTCTTTATTGGCCCCTTTGAAGGATTTGAAAAATAGGCCCCAGCTCTCCATGCTAGCCCCTTCCTTGATATGACCTCAGACTGTGACTCGATGCCTACTCAAAGGGTGCTTTAGAACTTCGGCTTCAGGTGTTTTCACCTCACCACTCGCCAATTCATCCAAACTCTGAACTGGCGAAGTTTCGAAATGACGGGAGAGGAATCGATAGTCCCTTCTCTCTTTCTAGATCAACGGTCCACCAAAAATTCAGGCTCAGGCACTTCGGCGAGTTCCAAAACAATGGGCGCTGTCCTCTATTGCTAGGGCCTTCTCAAATATGACCTTGGGCTATGACCTTGGGCTTAACTCTTGAGCGCTCTGTAACTTCATCTTCAGAAGTTTTGGTCACTCCAACTCGCAATTCTCCCGAAGCATGAACTTTGAACTCATTGATTGAACGATCGAGAAGGATCCCGAAGGATCCAGAGATCCACGGTCCAAATCACTTTGAGACTTCAACCTTCAAAGGTTTTGGTCAATCCAACTCACAATTCTCCTGAAGCACGAACTCCGAACTCAGAGATCGGACGATCGAGAAGGGTCCCGAAGGAATCCATAGATCCACGGTCCAGATCACTTCATGACTTTGGCCTTCGGAGGTTTTAGTCACTCCAAATCGCAATCCTCCCAAAGTGCAAACTCCTAACTCATAGATTGGACAATCGAGACTTATCTCAAATCAATGGTCTATGTCTTCCCTAGGCTTCGGGCTTCAGAGAATTCATCTCCTTTATGATGATTACCAACATTCGCCGAACTTGTGAAGACTGAAGGAGTTGAGGCGTTAACGCCTGTGCTCCTTCTTCAAATCCAACGGTCGCGATAGACCTTGGATCCTCCCGAATGGATCTTGTCCGTTCATCTTCCAAATGAAAGGATATCCCCTTTCGATACTTGAATCTCGCTATCATGTCTGAGCTTCGTCAGTTATGAAGGACTTAGGCGCTAGCGTACGCTTTGTGCTCTTTCTCATGAGATTAACACTTAGAAGGATCTTCTGCACACCCCTTGCGCTCCTTCATCAAGTATAGAACTTAAGAGCCTCATAGAGACCCCTTGCATATTTGCACTACCTCTAATGAGCTTAATAGACTCCATCCTCTAGGAGACTTAGGGAAACTTGGAGTGTCGACATGCACCCATGAAAACCGTGCCCAAGGTCGACGAACGCATAGTCCACTTATTTTAACCTAAGCCACCAGAAGGCTCAGATATTTACGTGTACAAATCAGACAATTCCATACTTACTTAAATACACAATTTAAACAAGAATATAGAGATACAATATAACCATTAAGTACACATGCACATCCCAAAGTCATTCACATGATATCCAACTTTATTACATAGTTACAGCTCAATTACATAGGGTATGAGAATACTTATTTATTACAGGTTGCAGCTGACTAACTGACTATGGGTGTGTGCCTTTCCACCCAACCATAGGCTCAAAGGAATTCATCCTTAGTACTCTGGCCACCCCTGTGCCAAGCCATGATATCACTAGGGAATTTACGCCATCTTTCAGAGAGTCTCTCTCAGTCACAACGACCTTGCAAGGTTTATCATATGCTTCTTCAATATCAAGCTCGTGTTCTGGTTCTTCAGGTCGTGTTCTCTACACTTCCTTTTGGTTCGCGCATCTCCTTCCAATCTTGCGCTCTCCTCTCTGGTGTCTCC
>SNQJ01S0268307.1:0-11836 GCA_010110895.2 Picea sitchensis | reverse complement strand
ATGACAAAAACAAAATCTGAAAAAATGGGTTGTAAAGATTCATTTGAATCTACCAAAGTATGACATTTTTTTCAAATCTAAGAGAGGTTTTTATTATTTGGTTTGTCCTTGACAAAAAACTCTTAGGAATTTTCAAAATTCCTCTCCAGTTGGTCAGAAAGTGATCTTAAAGTTGACCATTAAACCAGTCATTTATGTAGAGTGCCTTGTAGCCTACGCACAGTAAAACCCTTTGTGCGGCAAAACCCTCTACGCGACAAAATCCCCTGGGCAACAAAATCCTCCGTGCAATGAAATCCCATGAGCGGCAAAACCCACTTCCTCTGCGCAAAAAAATCCTTTGCATGGTGAAATCCTATGCGCAGCGTGCAGCAAAATCCTTTGCGCAATGAACTTGCAAAACGAGTATGCTTTTGAAGTTTGCAACGATACCAATGGCATGGAGTGTCATGATTGTTCCTTTTCTAACCTCATGAAAGGTGATTATGAACCATAATGATATTCACCCTAACCTATGACTCATCTAGGAATGCCTTGATTTTCCCAAGATCATGTCATGACTTTGAAAACTTTGGACAAACCTCTAACTCTAGCTATGAAAATCATGATGCTAACAGACTGAACCTGATCTTTATCTATTTCTTGAGTTGTAGGTTTAAAAAATTGTGTATGCAAGGTAGGTGTAGGTAGTCTTTTGGCAGTTGACCTTATGATTGGACTACTCAATTTTGGTGTTTCATCCACCTCATCAGCAAAGTGTAGCTTTCTACCTTTCTTCTTAGCTTTCTGGCTTGGTGGATAATCTTCAATTTCTTTTCCTTTCTCAATGTCATGCTCTACAGACCTTTTCTCTTTCCCATTTGAATCCTTAGAAGCCATTTTCTCAGCAAATGAGGAAGTGTCTCTTTTGGGGTCTAAAGGAATGTTTGTTGAAACTAGGAAAGAATCCCAATCCCTGTTTAATTTCTTAAGCTCTTCCAACACCAATAACTTTACTAGAGAGAAATGAAATAAATTGGTTTTAACCTTATCATCCCTAGCCTATACTATGTCTGACATTTTACCTAAACTTTTGTATAGGTAAAAAGGTAAATTTAAAAGATTATTTCATGTGAAATGCATTAAAAGCCTAATATGATACTGGTATACTATGTCAAACATGCCCTCACAAGTGAAATATCGTTGAACCACTCTTAATAACTTTTCATAATGCTCCAGTATGCGTTCTCTTGGAAAGGTAGCACCAAAATTCTGCTTTTTGTACTTGGGTTTCAAGAAATTAGTATAGAAAGTTACATCAAGAGGCATACCTTTAAACCATTTCTCCCCTTGAACTAAAATCTCGGTTTCAACAACGATTGTCTCCTCTGACACCTGGAAAGTAATATCAAAAATCTTTGTCTGGACACCATTGAAGACGAGGGAAATTCCTTCGTTAACTGCACATTGAACCCTTGAATATTTTCGCAAAACCTCATGCACCCAGCTTGCTCAAAGGAAACCCTAAATGTTGGATCAGAATTTACCAATTGTAAACTTTGTGGCTCATATCTTAACACACTCCCTCCTTTATTGTATTTCTTTTTCTCTTGAATTGCCATGTTGCAGATGTACAATAAAAACACTAATACTGGTAAGGAAAAGGAGGTTCAATGGCTAAGGCTCTGACAGGGAACTTTACACAGCAAAAAGCAAGATTAGGGTTTATGCAAATATATCAAAGAGACTCACCAATATGAGAAACAAGTCTTTAAATCTCATGCATATAAACACAGAATGTTTATCGGGCACAAAACAAAACACCTCAGTCTTTGACACATCGAAAATTTGAGAAACAAAGGATGTGTAGCGTGTGGCTACTGTGTAAAATTTGCATAGAGGGTATATGGAGCTTGCATAGCGATCTAGACAGAGTTTGTGTAGAAGGTGGAGTCTTCTGAGCTTGTTGAAGGAAATGATTTTGATATATGGTAGAGAGTCTTTTGCATGAACAAAAGGAGGAGAAAGATATTCACATACCGAGCAAACTCGATTTGAAAGCGTGATTAGAACATTTGGGATGACATGACAGTTTGGGTAGCGCCAACCAATTGCGTAGCAAATTTACATAGCATGTGAACTTTTTGGCAGGCCAAGTACGAAAATCACTTTGGAAAGATAACGCATATGACATGATGACCTTTGATGACTCTCTAATTCTCATATTGTGTCATTATGTTCCATGAAATCCTTTTCAAAAACCTTTCTTCTAGACTTTAATTTATGACTTGACTCTTTTTTGACATACCACTTTGGAGCTTACGGCAACAATCTTAGACCAATGACCAAAAGACTAATACATACACTTGAAAACTTTCATGGGACAAAAATCTTTGAAAGCATACACACTCAATGACTCAAACTAGTAATGCATTGGTCTTACCAAGACCAAAGAATGACTTTTGCAGACTCTTAACAAACCTATGACTCTACCTTGAAAATCAAGACACTAACACACTCTATCAAAAGTTGTTGGTCATTTTAAGCTTGACAATCATTCATTCACGTCTGATCGATCCGCTCATTTTTATGACTTTTCATAAGAGGATTACATTTCTGACAAATTGACATTCTCTCACAAACCCACCCTACTCATCATAGATGATATTAAGGAAGAGAAAACTCAAGCAACTTGTTATAGGCCTTGTGAGATTCTTGTAAGAAACATTATAAAGTGATATTGGCCTAAACTTGTCGAAGAATGAGGGTTTTGTTTATTTGTTTTTTGTTTCCTTCAAAATCATATGCAGAAAGGATGAGTAAATGTCACCTCCCAAATTAAAGTATTTACCAGAGTTCTCTAACATTCACCTTATATCTTGCTTGATGATGTGCCAACATGGTCTCTACAAGTGGGTTGAAAAACCATATTTCCTGGTAGATTTGTCCAGTTCCATCAACTAATGATCTTCGCCATATCTTGCTTTGTGATATTATTCAACAAATTTTTGGTGTCATCTTATAACAACATGTTTTTTATGGTGGTGATCATATCCTCCCATGCTTGTAAAGAAGGGGGGGAGTTTTGGGTAGAGGTTGCAAAAGTGGGATTGGGTGGCCTCTAAGATTTCCTTGAATTAGGCTAGCTTGGATCCATCTGAAAAAGAGATTTCCCAGATATTGTTCCTCATTCTACTGCCATTTCCTATTTTTGGAAGAATTCGATGTTCCTATCTCTCAACCTTATCCACGGGCTTTGTATTTCTATCTCTATAGTTCCTCCTCGCTTCTTTGTGTTCCCAACAATTTAGAGAAAAGCTCCTTCTCTTGCACCATCAAGGACTTTGTAACCTCTTCTTATTTTATTCTTTGTTGGATGGCAATTGAGTTCTCCTTCCACACCTCCCTTTCTTTTGTTGTGTGAGTAAACAATCATTTTTCCCATGTTCTAAGAACCCAATTGCTAGTGGGGAAAATCCCCCTATTATTATATTGGGTCGAGGTACATGCAGAGCAATGACTTCCCTTTAAAGACAGTTATATTCCTAAGCTACCCCAAAACTATCTAAACTGGAGGACAAGAGAGAGAAAGGAAGATCATTAGGTGTACCTTTGGTCCTAACGTCCGGTGTAGACCTCGTTCACCTTTGTAGCTTCCTATATTGCGGGTATCCTCCCAAAGCTAACCTGCAAGAACACTTAGGCAAACAATGCTACAAATATACAATCTCTTACTTGTTACTTTCGATATTCAGATATAAGCATAGATGCATTAATCAATAAAAACATAAAGACACAATGCATTGGGACGGGAAATAACACTTTTATTCAATATGAAGATTAGAAAGATTACAACCTTCTTATTGGAAAACGCTCCGCGAACCAGGTCTGAGCTCCTCTTATTGCTGCTCTGAGTGCATCATTCCCATGCTTGCCTCTCACAACCAACTGATCTCTTTGGGAAAAGGGAGAGGGTTGTATAAGGAGAAAGGGTTGGAGGGGAATGTTGGGGCCAAATCTCAGAAAGCGATGCAAAACTTGGGCTAAAAGGGGAAGGGATTTTGGCAGAGTTTACTTGTTCTCTTGCTTGATTTTGTAAATGGGACCCCAAGACCTCTTTTTATATGAGAAAAAGATGGTTATTCAGTTTGGGGATGGTCTACAATGGGTGAAATGGTTGGGAACCCCTTGATAGCCCGTAAACTTTGTCGAATTCCTTGCAATTATATATTTTTTGCAACTTTTGGAGGTAAATGCGAGTTGTCTAGCATGCAGCTCGTGTATGTACATGGGCTAACTAGTATGCAGCTAGCGTGTGTACGTGGTTTGTATTTCAGCAGGGTGCGTACATGTTCCAAAAAATGGTTTTTTAAGAAGGATCCTCGACAGTAATTTGGAAAATTGTGTAAGAGAAAATGCCAATGCCAAGTATGCATAGGTAGGGTATTTTTAGACTATAACATATGCCCCCTAATGTGTGAGGTTAGAAGAGAAACTGATGGCCGAAATACATTACAATATCTTTACCAGTGGAAAGGCACGGAGTCGAGTGAGCCTAGGACCAGAGTTCGAGAGGTGCCATATGCAAAACAATGAAAATATCTTCAAGGCAGGCATACCCATGCTCAAGATGAACTAATCATGGCTACCAATCAAGTACACTGAATATCCATGTCATATAAATGTCTATATAAAGTGTAGCCGCGAGCAATACACATCAGATCTACATCAAAATCATTTGATGATATTTAAGTACAATATAATATGCATATTCTAGAAGCATCAATGCCTATGACTGGAGATGAGGAGCTTCATAACTCGAGCAACAACTTCAAAATCTTCATCGGCTCAGGTAGGAGTACAATAGGAGTGTAAGACTCACTACTCTGAGGTCTTCGACATGCCCTCGAGGAAAGACTAGAGGATCTCGATCATCAGGCACAAAACTTCATCGATTTTGAATCCAGACTTAACTGGACTCTCTGGATGGTTGACTCGTGAAATTCAAGAGACAAACTGCAGAATGGTCGATTCAGGCTGGATAAAACTTCCCTTGGACAAAAGCATGAAAAATTATGAGACTTAGGTAGCGCAATATTGACATAATTTTGTGATACATGAGACACCATAAACTCTCCATATGTTTGGAAGAGTAACCAAGCGAAGGAGGACACAACTCCATGTAGCGAGAATAGCTTCTGAATTTCATACTAGATCCCAATGCTTTGCGAACAAACGGAAGGATGTGCTTTGTCCAAGGGTGACTATCTTGCTGCCGAATAAAAGAGAAAGTATATCTCATCCCCTCTTTTTGGAATATTTGATTTTTTTGTCTTTTTCAAATTTTTAACAAGCTTGAAAAATAATAAAAGAATGCTATGTTACAAAGGAAGAACGAGTGTCACGAGCAAGCAAATTGGTTCCAAGTGCATGGAACATACTAATGATCATGGCAAGGAGACATGTGCAGTATAAGGACACTCGGGAAAATTCCTCCATGGGTCAAGGTTTCAAATCGCAATGAAAAAGTGTTGCAAGGCTTGCATATAAGGAATGCTTTGAAGGTTCAGTTGAGAGCAACATGGAGCCGATATTAGGCTAAATACACAAGGATGAGACATGCGATGCGATTAAGCATGACACAACAATGCTTCTTCCATGTGAAGTTTTACGAGCCCGGAGAAGGTAAGATCGACGGTTTTTTCACGTTTAGAGATTCTGAAAAAACGCTAAAGAAGACTCCAAGGAGTTCCATTTTTGTAACTAGTCCAATCGGTTCGAAAAAGGGTTAAACTTATACCAAAAAGACGTCTCTTCAAAACCATTTTAATGAGTGTGATTGAGACAAGATCACTTGACGATCTTTTCAATTTTAAGGAGTCTAAAAAGAGCTTAACTATGGACTCATAGCCTTTTTCTGAGTTTAGTCTCCTTAGCCCGAAAAAGTATAAACTATAACTTAGGAGAACTCTCCCATAAGTCTCACAAGGTGTACCTTTTTCCTGGATAATCTATTGGCTATAAAAGGGGTTAAACTTATGCCAAATAGATGTTCTTTCTGGACAAATTAACGAGTGTTAAACGAACAAGGTCACTAGACAATCTTTTCATATTTAGGGAATTTGAAAAGAGCTTAACTATGGACTTCGAGGGGGTTCATTTTTCATAAGTAATCTCCAAGGCCTGAAAAAGAGATAAACCAAAACCAATGAGAATGTTCCTTCTTAAAAAATTTGGTCCCTCGGGCCCGAAAAAGGGTTAAACTTACGCCTGAGAATACTCTCCTAGTGAACCAAAGTTCCTAGGGCATACCTTTATTCGTAAAATTAGTCATCCGAACCGAAAAAGGGATAAACTACAGCCAGACAGATGTGCCTTCAAATTTGAGTTTGTCAAGCGTGAAGGGAAATAAGTGTTAGAAAAACAAGACCACGAAGCAATAAAATAAAACAAATGCGGAAAACAAAACACAAAAGATACACAATACAAGAGAGACACAGATTTACGTGGTTCACCCAATGTGGGCTACATCCACCAGAGAAATTGCCAGGTCCTTCCTTTGTTATTATCCAGCAAATGAAGGGATACAACCTACAGCAAAACCCGTTGTAACTTCCTCTTCTTTCTCTCACAGTCTCCTCTCTTAGAATACAATATTCGCGATCAACCATAGCCTCAATACATTTCCCTGATAAAAGAGGGTTGCCTTCTAGGGAAACAAACCCTAACATAATCTCTACCGTTAGATCTGCGACCTTATAATGAACGGTCCAGATTTACAATGAAATTACAATATACATTTACAAGGCAATTTTTTCCTCTGGGGGCCCGCTGGCCCCCATACCCCCCGGACCCCGCAGAGGGGGTACCCCCCCTTTGCACTCCCCCGCGTGGAAGAGTGTACATACTTCTGGGGTGTAAATACTTCATGGGGTATAAACACGGCTAAAAGCAAGGACCTCTGAATCAGGAAGATAATTAGCCTCCACAACCAACAACAAGATCGCTCGACAATATTTTCATTTTTAGAGAGTCTGAAAAGGGCTTAAAGAAGACTTCAGGGGGGTTTCTTTTCTCAAGTAATCCAGACAAGATCGAAAAGAATAAATGAACTCTCATTGGATGTTGCTTTCAAAATTTAAGTGAGCTTGAAAGACAACAAACCATGCTCTTTAGGGAGTCCTGTGGGTAAGGCCAAGAATGATGACTAGAAAGAAGAATGAGGCTTTAATTCGTAATCATGGTGAGACTAACAAGGACTCCCAAGCCTAAGAATAAAACTCGCAGCATGGACGCCAAATTGCAGCAAAGGATCTACCTAGGGCATCCATGTAGAGGTAGGCTCTACCACCTAATTACGACACTTTTAAAGCAGCTGAGAAGGTTTTGTGTCGCATTTCGGTGGGATTGATCCTATGGCAAAGCAGAAAAGTCAAAAAAATGTAGAATGTAGGGGGTGAAAACCTAACCTATATGCAATATTTGAAACAATGACTTTTACCATGGGATGATATAAGTGTAACCTATCTCAAGAAAATCACCAAACCAAAAGGATAAGTTCATGAGAACGATCCAAAGATGATTCAAAAGAGGAATCAAGTAGCCACCAAGTCAAGAAAGACAGAAAATGGGACCAAACTAGGGCAAAAGGGGCCAAAAAAGTCTATAAATAGAGGCGAACAACTCATTTTTACCATTGCAATTTGAAAAATAACCAAAAAGGTCAAAAACCCTCTTCCTCAAAACGTGAATTCAAGTAGCTACGGTGGATAGAAAACCCTCACACTTGCACCAAGTAAGTACAAATCAACCTCTCCTTCATTTTAATTCATTTTTTTGTGTTTAATTTTGTGTTTGGGAGGTGTGCGCCCTTGTAAAAGGGTCCCGTCTGCGTGTACGCGGGATGTCCATGCTCAGCCCACGTATGTACATAGGCAGAGTAATACTCAGCCTGCATACACCTCCTTTAATACCCAAAAAATAAACAACAAGGATTAACACCTCTCCAACCTTTTGTGTGATAGGATGTGTGCACTGGAGAGAAAGGGAACATGAGGAACTTGGTTTCTTGGTCGAGGAGGATCTCGGGGCCATTGCTATGTTAAAACAGTGTGCCATGTGGAAGTTCTTCCACTATCCATTCGTGAGGGCACAAACGAGGTTGCTAAATGCTTTGGTAGAGTATTGGCACCCTGATGCAGATAGATTTATGCTAGAGGGTCAATCACTGACCCCAACCACATAGGATATTTACTTCTTGACAGACCTCTCTAGGAGAGAAGAATCGGTCAATCTGAGGACCTCTCCTCTAAGGTCGTACAACATTGAGGATTACATCGGGATGTATTGTGAGGTTGGTACCAAGAAAGTAGGTTCTCAGGTGTCGATCCACCAGATCACCAACCTCCATGTTCGCATTTCACTTTTCATGATTGGGCGGATTACAGTTTCCACAACACTCCATCAGGCCTCTCATGCATCGATGCATTGTGAAGTTCACTGTTTGGAGGCGACCATTTTTTATTGGAGTACTACCATGCTGACACGCATGAAGAAACATCTCACAGACTGTCGCAAGAGCACGAACAGAACTTCGGGTTTGGCACAGTAATATGGGATTTCTTCTTCTTCGAGAGTGCCTAGTCTTAGCCCGAGAGAGACAGTACGGGGGCATATTGCCTCCTTCCCGACATTGTGCAGGTGGGCAGTTTTGCTGCCTAGACAGGGTGGAGGAAGAACCCAGGAGGCATTTGACGACAATTTTTTTTATTGGTGGGCCCGTCATATTCCCGTCATAGAGGACTATCCCTATGTAGGAATTAGTTTCCTGAGATATCTAGCCATGTGCATGCCCCTTGGCGAGGAGCGCGATGATATAGGTAACACATTTTTTTTTAAAGTTATTAAATTTTTTAAATTTGTATATATTATCCTTTTTATGTTAATGCCAAAGTACTAACTTAATGATCTGTTATATACATATGTGGGACCAGTTCGACTAGCAGACTTCACCAGGATAAGGCGTCATCCTCGACCAAAGGCCAGACCAGCAAGAGCAGGAGGACCAACAGCTGCAGGAGGACCCCTAGTCGGAGAGGCTGAGAGAGTGCTACAACGAGTAGAGAGAAACCTGACGACTCTCACTCATGCAGTACCCATGGTAGAGATCGAGGATCTTCCCCTGGCTATGTAGACACATGTAGTGGGGGTGCCTTAGACTTGGGTCCATTTATTCCATAGTCTCACGAACGTCATGGTTCACTATAGTAGGGCCAGTGGGCCTAGACCTTAGATAGTATTAGACCATCATGTGTCGAGGGAACTTTTTGTACTATGTATTGAGGGCTTAAGCCCAACAATGTATACTAGTTATTTTTAGGCTTTAGTGCCCACTTTGTACTCGTGACATTATTTTTTGGATATATATATATATCTTTTCTGTCTTATGGATGAACATTTTTTAAAAATTTATTTACATGTGTATGTCTTTGTTTTACTTTTACATGTGAGCAACATGCCAATCTAATACTTGATTAGCTAATGGTTCAGTTAGTTGGTTAGATCTCCTAGGAACATGAATATAAGAAATATAATCAAAATATCGTTCTAAGAGACGTACCCTAAGGAATCGTCGATGAAGAGTGGGACCATAAACACGATACACCCCATTTAACTAGGACACGACCAGTTGAGCATCTAAATAAAACTCGGAGGCAAGAAATACCATGTGACAAGGCACCACATAGTAATTCTATCAATGGAATATACTCGACAACATTATTGGTTGTTTCACCTAAAAAAATACCTCCAGAAGATAGCAATTGACCACTAGGTGTAAAAATCACCCATGTTGAGGAAGTAAGCCTCTGAGTGTGTCGGCTAGCGTCGTCCACGAACTCAACATAGACTTCAGATTCACTTGACATCTGCCATAGTGAAAAAGAAAACATAAATGACTACATGTCCATAAAACAAAAAGACACAGATGTATAAAAATTGTACATATATACAATAATTCATGCTCAAGCGACCGACCTAAGTGTAATACTTCTTAAGGTAGAGCCCATTTATAGGCTCCACTAAGGCATTACCCTCGAAATCAACCAGACGGTAAGCACCCTTCTCTAAGACCTCTTTCACAATGAAAGGTCTGAACCACATGGGTTTGAAATTTCCTTTCCCCAAGGGATCTTTGTCTTCGTCGTAGACTAGGACAAGATCGCCTTCAGTGAAAATCTAAGGGCGAATGCACCGATCATACTGGCACTTGAATCTTTGTTTACGAGCCTCATTGGACAAGGTTGCATCTCAATGCTACTCATCGAGCTGCTCGAGATATAGAAGATGTTCCTCAAGCAGTGTAGTGTCGGGCAGTAGTTCCACTGCCAACTTTAGACAAGGGAATTGACATTCAATGGGCAAGACTGTCTCCAGCCTGTAGACGAGTTGAAAAGGTGAAAAACCGGCAGCAGTCTTTACATAAGTTCAATAAGCCCAAAGTGTTGAATATAACATCAAATTCCAATTTGAATTGGTTGAATTAATCGTTCACTGAAGAATAGTCTTGAGAGATTTATTCACATCTTCTACCTTATCATTCGCTTGTGGGTAATATGGTGACGGATGTTCTTCTTTAAACCCAAGATTTGATTTTAATTCAGACATCTTTTTATTCTAGAAGTGACTACCATGGTCAGTGACAATATCCTTTGGGATACCGAACCAGGCTACGATCTGGTTAAAAACGAACAAGGTAGTTTCCCCGTCATTGTTAAACGTCAGCATAGCTTCGACCCACTTAGTAAAGTAGTCTATTGCTACGATGATGTAACAATGCCCTCTAGCTGAAGCTAGGTGACATGTAGTGAAATCAATCCCCCACTTGGTGAATGGGTCGACAACAATAATTGGGAACATAGGAGTTGGGTGTGCCCACATCTTCCGATACAAGATCTGGCACAGGTGACGCTTCTTAATCGCCTCAACACAATCTTTTATTAACGAGGGCCAAAAGTATCCAGCGCGAAGAATATTTTGGGCTATTTCCAACCCATACAAATGACCGCCACATGCTCTGGTGTGATAGTCATTCAAAACAAGCACCGCCTCTTCGTGAGTAAGACATCATCGAAGAATGCAATCCACCCCTCGACGATACAAAGTATCATCGAGTATGAGATAGTTATGTGTTTGGTGTCATATTCGTCGACGCTCATCGCGAGAAGCAGAACCGGGGCACTTCAAAGTCTAAATATACACTAGTATATCTCCATACCAGGAGTCTGAAGATGCTATCAAAAAAGATCTTTGTTAATTGGTGACTCTTCGAGCGAAATATCACTACTTTCGACCATAAGTTCTGAAATCAACTCCGCAAAGACCAAGGACTTTTTAGATTTCACCGAAATGGAATCCAATTCAAACTCTTGTAGGATAACTATCCATCGATTGATTTTTCTGTCGATGACCCATCATGTTAATGTTAAATTTGGCAGCATCGACAGTCATTCTCCAATGAGAGGCCATATGGGCCACCCTGAGGCTATCCAGGGGGAACGGACAACCTCTGTGAGTCAAACCAAAAGTCAGGATGAACGAGATGCTATGTGAGTCTAATGCAAAAGTCAGGGGGAACGTACAACCTCTGTGAGCATAGACAGACTAGTCAGGGGGAACATACAACCTCTGTGAGCCTAGTCAAACCTTGTGAGCCATGAGCAAAAGTCAAGGTATCTAGCAAAAGTTAGGTTGAATGTAAAATTCCTATGAGCTAGAAACAAACAATATTCCTAATATTACAAATGATGTAATTGTATTGATCTAGTGTGTTGGCACGTGTAAACATTATCCACCATGA
>SNQJ01S0268305.1:0-11836 GCA_010110895.2 Picea sitchensis | reverse complement strand
AAAGGACATTCAATCGCTACTCGGTAAGATAAATTTTGTCATAAGGTTTGTGCCAAATTTTGCCGAATTAGTCAAACACATAACATGCATGTTGAAGAAGGGGTCTGAGATAAAATGGACAGACAACGCGAGAAACTCTTTTCAGGATATCAAGCAAGCGATCATGGAATCCCTGACTCTGATCAGCCCAGATTACAGTAAGTTTTTCTATGTTTTTTATTTTGCTTCTTATGACACAGTGGCAATAGTTCTTCTACAGAAAGACGATGACAACTTGGATCATCCCGTGGATTTCTTCAGCAAAACACTCAGGGACACTAAATTAAGGTATGACCCTATCGAGAAACAAGCTTATTCTCTCATAAAATCTTTAAAATCCTTCAGAATTTATATTCTTCACTCCAAGGTCATCGCATATGTTCCTTCATCTTTTGTAAAAGATGTTTTGACTCAGCCGGATATTGACGGAAAGAGAGCTATATGGATTGCAAAGATGATTGAGTTCAATATTGAAGTAAATCCCACCAAATTGGTAAAAGGCTAGGGCCTTGCTAATCTTTTAACGGAGGAAAATCATAAGCTGCTGGATATTAATTTCATAGGAGAAAGTTCAGAAAATTTGCAGACAGAGTTCGCAGCGGAAGAGCAACATGGAAGTCAGCAAGTAGCAGAACACTTGTCATCCTGTGAATGGTATTCAGGTATTATACATTTTTTGCAAAGGCTTGAAGTTCCCCCTGAACTTAGTTTGACTCAAGCTCGAGATCTTAAGCTCAGAGCTATCAAATTCTGCATTTATAATAATCTGTTATATTGGAAAGACCTTGCTGGTTTGCTTCTCAGATGTTTAGATAAAGAAGAGTCGGTCAAAGTGACACATCAGTTCCATTCAGCTGTTTGTGGCAGTCATCATTACTAGAATACCACTACCCATAAGATCCTAAGGGATGGATATTATTGGCCTTTCCTCTTCTCAGACGCATGTGCATTCGTCAAATCTTGTGACAAATGCCAAAGATTTACCGGTAAGCAACAACTAAAATCTTTACCCCTGAGACCTATAGTGGTGAATGGCCCTTTTCAACAATGGGGTTTAGATTTTATAGGTGAGATAAATCCTTCATCTAGTGGTCATCACAAGTGGATTTTTGTAGCCACAGATTATTTCACAAAGTGGATAGAGGTGATTCCCACCCGGAATGCTACACATCAGGTAGTCATGAAGTTTCTCTATGAAAATATTTTGAGCAGATTTGGTTGTCCCAAGAGGCTGATAACAGATAATGCAACAGCATTTAAAGCAGAAGCATTGGTAGACATGTGTGAATCAATGGGCATCCAGCTGGTACACTCGACTCCCTATTACCCTCAAGGTAATGGCTTGGCTGAATCATCTAATAAGATCTTGATCAAAATCATAAGAAAACTGTTAGAGGAAAATAAAAAGAATTGGGATTCCAAACTGAAATTTGCTCTGTGGGCAGACAGAGTAACTATTAAAAAATCCATAGGAACTTCCCCATTCAAATTGGTTTATGGGACTTATGCTATTTTTCCTATTCAGTTAGTTTTTCCAGTGGCTAAGTTCTTTCAGGAAGAGCAAACCAAGTCAAATGACATGGTAAGAAGGATGCTCGATTTGGTGGAACTGCAACAAGATCGCGAACAGTTAGTGGACAGATCAGAGGCTCATCAGAAGAAGATCAAAAAGACTTTTGACAGAAAGGCGAAGGTGGACAGTTTTCAGATCGGTGACTGGGTTCTAAAATTGGATGCTCTTAGACAGGATAAAGGCAAGCATAACAAGTTTGATTCCTTGTGGACAGGCCCTTTCATGATTACTCAAGTGCAGAATAACAACACTTTCATACTGCAGAATATGGAAGGCGAAGAAATGTTCGGTCGCCTGGTAAACGGGCGATTTTTAAAACTCTATTTTGTCTAAGGCTGCGAAGCCTAGACATTGTAATGTTAGTCTTAGTTTTTATTTTTGAATAACTCCATGCCCAATGGAAACACTACCAGATAGTTTAGTTTTTATGTTCTTTTTCAGGAAAGACATTGCTTCTATGGTTCTTGAAACCTCACAGGGAGGTGTTCATCCCCAATAGGAGCCAGTGTTATCTCCTCAAATAAATTGGTGGATTTTTTCTTTTTGAGGCGATAGGTTGTGATCTAAATTTTTGTAAGTAGGTTAGAGAGTCTGTATTTTGAAAATAATCTCAAAAGAAACTTTGGATTTGGTTTGGTCAATAAAAAGTCAGAATCTCAGGTTTCGGTGGTTTAGGCGAGCCTCAAATGTGCTCATTAACCACCGAAAACCTTCATTCCCGGCAGTTAAGGGGTTGAAGCAAGAAGGCGATTAACCACCGAAAGTGTCTTAACGGTAAAAATGGAAAGCCCGTGATTTCGCACGAGCCAGCTGTCAAATTGGAGCAATGATTAAAACACAACCACCGAAATCTCGCCATGATGGAGGGTATGCACGTTCGTGGTGTCTATCCAAAAAATTTTGAAGCTCATGTGTCCTTTCAATCACATTGATCATTTCAAAATCAAAAACACGGCGGGGATTTGTATGTGTGATTTCACGGAACCTCCCTCCATTTTAGTCGTGAGTACTCAAGCCATCATGATCTCGTTACTCCTTTAGAAATCCTCGACTGAGTCATTATGAATCCCGAAAATTGCTGAGACGACCGTGAAGTTCGCGATTTCATCAGTCAATCGTATTTTCAGAGATATTCATCCCATTTCCTCTGGTGATCGTCAAGGTGCCATCAAAATCCTAGCGAGCATTCTCGAGTCAAGTAAGCTAGTCAGATTATCAGGTAAGCTCAGAAACTATCTTCTGTCAGTTTCAAATTTGCCACCGAAAATCTAAAGTTTCGACATTTTCTCAGTCGAATTGTCACCCGAAACTGGGTCAGTTTCTGAACTCGATAATCCTAATGTTATGTTACTCTGTTCCACCGATTTTCCATAAAATATTTTTGTTGTGTTCCTAGTTCCCAGAGTCATTATCTCCACGGACGTCTAGTTTATCATAATTTCAGGCACAGTCAACATCGACCCATGTCGAAAGCAAGGTCAGCCTTGAGATCTGAGGTGGATGGTGTTTGGTATTTAGAAGCCCATCCAGAGGTTGTAGAATTTTTCAGACAGACTGGAGTTTTTGCATACTGTGATAAATTAACAAGATTTCACCAACAGGTGGCTGAATCTTTTTCTCTTTCCTATGATGGAAGGACTGCTAAAGTTGGCAAGGAGGAGATTATCATCGACGAAGTAGCCATTGATGAGTACACAGGATTACCTAGAATGGGAGATTGTTGGTTTAAAACCACCACACCTTCAAACAGCGAGTTCAGGTCCTATTTGCTACCGGTGCATAAAGATTTAAACTGGAAGAAGGACATCCCGATGTCTTATTTGGAACCCAGATGGCAGTCTCTAACCCAGGGGTGCTACAATAGGGTAATGTTTTACCATTTTAAACTTCTGAATCATTTCACAGGCAGAGAGCCTATAAACCTGCCTTACTTCTTTCACAAAACACTAACGAAGATGGAAAGACAAGTGAAATCCCAGCCTGCTAAAGTTGCCAGCAGGTTATCACATCAAGGGCTTATTACTCTTCTTGTGAGAGAAGCTCTGCAGAGGAGACAAATTGAGTGGGGCTTCTTTTTGTTTTGGAATGAATTTCAAACAGAAAGACCACCAGAGGAAGAAACTAAGAAAGCTAGGGGCAGAAAAACTCCTACTCCCAAGAGTAGTCACAGGAAAAGGAAAGGAATCTCATTACCAAGAGATCCCATAAAACCATCCCCTGGCAAGAAGAAGGGAATCAAGAGAAAATTGCAGTTTGAAGGTAAACAGTCTAAAAACCCTGCCACAGGAAATAACCTTCTAAATCTACCTTACAGTGATTCAGAATCAAAACAAGAGGTGGTAGAGACACAAGATAACATGCATACTGAACAGGGTGCAGATATTCGTTCAAATCCACCTTCATCAAGGCCTGCAGAGGCCCACAAGAAACCAGAAGTAGAAGCCTCCTCAAGTAAGCCCAAAACAGCTAGAGCATGGAAGATCAACAAGCTCCTGCAACAGATTTATGAAATGGAAGTTCTAGAAAGGGTAATTAAAAAATCCAATACAGACCTCACTGACAGATATGTAGAACTGTTCAAAATGAACCAAACTCTTAAAGAGAAACATGACAAAATTAAAGACAGAAACATGGTTTTGATCAGAGAAAATATGAAACTGTATAGGCAACTCAGGATTCTAAGACTGAAGTTTAAGGAATTGAAATCACCAGAAGAGGAGCAGACTGGATTGGAAACTTTGGCTAATTTAGCCACGACCATAATGGATACACCAGAGCCCCCTACACAGCCAGTAGAAGTTCGTAGGTCTTCACGAAAAAGGGCTGCCTCATCAAAGAAATCCTGAGCATCAGAGAGGACCCAAGGTAAACATTTTTGAAATTTTGAAATTTCTTCAAAGATTAACTTTCGGTGGTTTAGGCGAACAGGATGACTGTTCATTAACCACCGAAAGAGGTTCTTTCGATAGTTAACCCACCCAAAAGCTTTACAAATTAACCACCGAAAGCCTGTCATATTCAGAATGATCAAGTTTTTACATAGATCAAAGTTTTTTGCGTTGAAAAGGTTTGGAATCTTTTCGAATGAATATCTGATGAATTATCAAGACAAAGACAACAACTATTTTTGACAGATTGTGGAAAGAGGAGGTGTTTCAAAGATTTTTGATATCTTTGACAAAGACAGAAATTCAGGACACTTTGCCACCTCAACAGATTCGAATTTGCCTCTTTTGGAGAGTCAGCATCCAGCCTTGGAAGGCTATCCTACACTACATCAGTACTCAACAAGAGAGAATGACCAGAAAATCTGGGATTGACCTCACTTTTGGGGATCATCCCACATATTTTGCAATCAGATTTTGATTTACTATTTCTAGTTTATTTGATCCATGTTTTCAGGATCTCAGAACTACTTTGTAAAGCTATAATGCTGAATTTAGAAGATGAACCAAGGGTTCGATTTTGGGTTCTACATGCTGCTACTATTGTTTGCACTCTTTTCGTCGGTGTGTGAGAAAAAAGTGAGTGCTTACATGCCTAGTTGGGCTCTGCTAGTCATGACAGCTGTATGTAAAGAGGTTAGAAAGAAAACAATAGAGCTATTAACAAGAATCAAATAAAAACTAAATCATATACCTTGATGATATCACAATCTATTCCAAGAGCTATGAGGAGCATCTGAAACATTTGAAAAGAGTGTTCTTAAAATGTGTGCCTGATCCTTACTGAACTTCAAGAAATCCCGGCAAGTGTTTCAGGGCCACATCGTCTTAGAAGAAGGTGTAATGATTGATCCAACACTCGTAGAGGCAATTCAAAAGCTATCCTTGCTCATCTTTTTTTGTAGTTTTTGTTTAATTCTTGTTAATAGCTTAGTTGTTTTCTTTCTAACCTTTTACATTACAGCTGTCATGACTAGCAGAGCCCAACTAGGCATGTAAGCACTCACTTTTTGCTCACACATCGACGAAAAGCGTGCAAACAGATTGGCGACCGTACTGGGGAGTTTGGTAAATTCCTCCCTCATTTGGGCTTCATTTGCTTTCCTTTTGATTTCACTGACTTGCAGGTTCAGAAACCTCTGCAGAGGAGACAAATTGAGTGGGGATTCTTTTTTTTTTGGAATGAATTTCAAACAAAAAGACCACCAGAGGCAAAAACTAAGAAAGCCAGGGGCAGAAAAACTCCTACTCCCAAGAGAAGTCACAGGAAAAGGAAAGGAATCTCATTACCAAGAGATCCCATAAAACCATCCCCTGGCAAGAAGAAGGGAATCAAGAGAAAAATGTAGTTTGAAGGTAAACAGTCTAAAAACCCTGCCACAGGAAATAACCTTCTAAATCTACCTTACAGTGATTCAGAATCAGAACAAGAGGTGGCAGAGACAGGATAACATGCATACTGAACAGGGTGCAGATTTTCGTTCAAATCCACCTTCATCAAGGCCTGCAGAGGCCCACAAGCAACCAGAAACAGAAGCCTCCTCAAGTAAGCCCAAAACAGCTAGAGCATGGAAGATCAACAAGCTCCTGCAACAGATTTATGAAATGGAAGTTCTAGAAAGGGTAATTAAAAAATCCAATACAGACCTCACTGACAGAAATGTAGAACTGTTCAAAATGAACCAAACTCTTAAAGAGAAACATGACAAAATTAAAGACAGAAACAGGGTTTTGATCAGAGAAAATATGAAACTGTATAGGCAACTTAGGATTCTAAGACTGAAGTTAAAGGAATTGCAATCACCAGAAGAGGAGCAGATTGGATTGGAAACTTTGGCTAATTTAGCCATGACCATAATGGATACACCAGAGCCCCCTACACAGCCAGTAGAAGTTCGTAGGTCTGCACGAAAAAGGGCTACCTCATCAAAGAAATCTTGAGCATCAGAGAGGACCCAAGGTAAACATTTTTGAAATTTTGAAATTTCTTCAAAGATTAACTTTCGGTGGTTTAGGCGAACAGGATGATTGTTCATTAACCACCGAAAGAGGTGCTTTTGGTAGTTAACCCACCCAGAATCTTTCCAAATTAACCACCTAAAGCCTGTCATGTTCAGAATGATCAAGTTTTTACACAGATCAAAGTTTTTTGAGTTGAAAAGGTTTGGAATCTTTTCGAATGAATATCTGATGAATTATCAAGACAAAGCCAACAGTTATTTTTGACAGATTGTGGAAAGAGGAGGTGTTTCAAAGATTTTTGATATCTTTGACAAAGACAGAAATTCAGGACACTTTGCCACCTCAACAGATTCGAATTTGCCTCTTTTGGAGAGTCAACATCCAGCCTTGGAAGGCTATCCTGCACTACATCGGTACTCAACAAGAGAGACTGACCAGAAAATCTGGGATTGACCTCACTTTTGGGGATCATCCCACATCTTTTGCAATCAGATTTTGATTTACTATTTCTATTTTATTTGATCCATGTTTTCAGGATCTCAGAACTACTTTGTAAAGCTATAAAGCTTAGGATAGAAGATGAACCAAGGGTTCGATTTTGGGTTCTACATGTTGCTATTGTAACCAAGACTCATTCTTAATATATGAAACATAGAAAGCTTCCTTCATTTGTGTTTTCAGACCTTTCTTTTCTGTTCTTTGATATCTTATGAGTGAATGATTTCTTTGTTGGCACTTATTCAATCTACATGTGACTATCATCTCACTAATTGATTGATTAAGTTAAGGATCATAAGTTATTTCCTTAGTTTTTAAACCCATTGTGCTTACTGTTTTACATGAGTATAATCTGGTTTAATAGCTATCTTCTATTCCATTTGATCAACCCTTGTCTGATTGCATTTTTAGAAGGCCTTGTGATATTTGATATTACTAGACAGTCTTAAAGACACAGTCCATTTCCTAGATATTCATCTTGATCCAAAAACCACATCAATTATTAAGAAAATAGTTTCCAAAAAGGTTAAGTTACCAGGCATCTCTGACTTACAACCTAGGAGATTTTCCTGGAGTGATAACAAATTGGCGTCATTGTCGGGGAGAGGAGATCGAAGCTTAGCTTCCTTGGGAGACGACATAGCTCCAGCTTTGATGATAGACAAATTCTGGACATCATTTGGGTTGTAATTTTCTATCTAGCGACTCCATTGAAATGAAGTGGCTCCAAAAAGAGCTCACACCAGGGCAAACCAAGAAGGCCCATTGAAAACACCAGTTCATGATCCCGAGAAGATCATCAGTAAGGGAAAAGATTTGCAAAGACAGGATTCTGGATCTGCAAGGGCAGTAGATTCAGGTATTCAAACTGATACTCATCCTTCCATATCTAAAAATACTCTAGTTGAATCCCCTGCTGAAACTCATAATTATCAGGAAATTGAAAATTTATCTCTAGATTCTAAGGTAGAAGAACCTTCATTTTCTTATAATATTACTGACTCTGTTCTTGATTTTGATGTTTCATCCCATCCAAAATAATTGAATACAGAATCCTTTCAACAGAAAGAATCTTTTTCCTCATCTTCCTTGGATTCCTCACCCATCAAACCTTCAAAAGGTGTTCTATACACGCACACTAATCTGCCTGTTCTTGAAGATATTCTTCATGATCTGTCCGCTAAGGGAGAAGAAAATTTAGCTTTGTTACTTAGTCAATTTTATAAAGACTCTTATTTTCCACCAATTCCTGAAACTTCTGCTCAAGGTGAAGTGAGACAACCATTCTATTCCGACTCAGGCAACCCATCTCCTCCGTCATCTCCTACGAGTTCCTTGTCTGTGTCAATCACCAAGACTGCTATGGATGCCCCTTTGACTAGGATGGAACAGATTTTGGCAAATAGATATGCCCCACTTGTATTTCCAAATCCCTTGTCTGCTATGCCAACCGGAGACTATCAAAAATATATGCTAAAGTTTACAAGAGCAGGGGATTATACTGTTGAAGAACATATTGAAGTTTTTAATGCTTATGCCGAAAACATCAATATTTCAGAAGAAGATGTGTGGACTAGAGTTTTTGTTCAGAGTTTGGATGGCCAAGCCCGAAAGTGGTTCAAAGAGCTACCAGCAAATTCGATCATAGGTATTGAACAATTAGATGAGGTATTCTTGAAGCACTGGGGAGAAAGAAGAGATCTGTTATGCAACATTTCTGAGTTTGGAAATTTGAAGAGGGAGGATGGAGAGTCGGTCTCAGACTTCATCAAGAGATTCAATAGGATGTTTGGTAAGATCCCTGCAGAGATTAAACTAAGCGACGCATCGGCAAAGATCACATTCTCAGCTGCCTTTGATCCAGATTTTTGTCTAATTCTTAGAGAAAGATGATCATCCACACTTGCTTTAATGCAAGATGTCTCCCTCGAGGTTGAATCTAACATTACAGCGTCTCAGAAGCTTAAAGGAAGGGTTTAGAGGAGGAAATCTGTTGTTGAATCCTCCTCTTCTTCTAATAGTAAAATGGAAAAGATGGTGAAGATGTTAGACAGTCTGACATCTGAAATGTCAAAATTGAAGGTTCAGAATCAGCAACCTGCAAGGGAAAAAGAGCCAAATGCTTTTGACCCCAGAAATCCAAATGCTTTTCCTTACAGAAGGAATAATCCACAAGTTTAGATTCTTCAAAGAGATAGAAATCCAGTTCATGATCAGAGGATCACACCACCTTTCCAAAATGCAGTATTAGATGAAGAGCAACAGCCCCCTCACGATGAAGTCAAAGATGCAAATGAGATAAATTGTTTTGGTGATGAAAATGATTCTTCATTTTTGACACAGGTAGACTATGAAGAATCCCTGATGGATCAACAAATTCAAGAGGCAAGTGTTGAAGGATCTGTTTACTTGACAGATGAGCAGAAAGGTTACAACTTAAGATCCAAGAGTGTTGGTCTGAAACCACCCATTGCTGCTCCCGTGAAGAGAAAGGAAGTTGCTGCTCCTGTGAAGAGTAAAGAGGTTACTGCCAAGCAGCCTCCCACTCCTGAAAAATAGACTCCCCTTCCTGTAAAACAACAGAAGAAACAAACTCAGACCCCATCCAAGGAGAAAGTCAGTCTTAAAGCTCCTTCCAATGAGGTAAAGGTTTCAGACAGACCATCTTTCTCTTTTAATTTTGAATCAGAAATTCAAAAAGTTAAGATATCGATGCCTTTAACTGAACTCATGAAGAATGAAATTTTTAAATCGGCCATCCTGAAGTCTCTTGAGCCAAAGACCTCTCCATCTGATGATTTCGTTAACCTACAAGATGATAAGCCTAAAGTAACCATAGGACCTATGATAGAAGATCGAGATGATTCTTTCCCGCCATTCTACATATCCCTAAACATTCATGACAAAATCCTTCACAATTGTTTGCTCGACTCCGGGGCATCACATAATCTTATGCCAAAAGCGGTGATGGATGAGCTTGGTCTGGAGGTGACCAAACCATATCAAGATATTTTCTCCTTTGATTCTAGGAAATTCATATGTCTCGACCTCATCAAAGACCTTGTCATAAACCTTTCCCAATTGCCCATGAGAAGCATGGTTATGGATGTGGTCGTTGCTGATATTCCACCTAAGTTTGGGCTTCTCTTGTCTCGTTCATGGGGAAAAAGGTTAGGAGGAACCTTGCAGATGGATCTGTCATATGCTACGATTCCGATGTTTGGGGGGGAGCTGAAAAGACTTTACAAGGAGAACCAGCTTGCCTACATCATCAGTGATGGAAAGAGTTCTGTCAATCATCCTATCTATGTTGTGGATACAAATTTTGGTTCATGCATCCTTCAGGTAAATGATGCTCAATCGACTCCTATGCAGCTTGTGAAACCTATTGAACAACAGTCTGATGGTGAAGATATTTCAGTCTGGACTATGTAATTTGATGGGGCCAACACTAAGGATTCAGTAGGTGTTGGGGTAGTTCTGATCTCTCCTTCAAAGGAGACTATATCTTTGTCTTTCAAGCTTGACTTCAGAACTACTAACAACATAGCAGAGTATGAGGCTCTGCTACTGGGATTAAATTCAGCCAAAGAGATGGGGATAAAAGGTTTGAAGGTATTTGAAGATGCAGACCTCATTATACAACAGGTAAACAACACCTTTCAAGATAAGCACGTCAGATTGAAGGCCTACAGGGACGAGGTATGGAAAGTGCGAGAATATTTTTTTGTTTTTGAAATTTCATATATACCAAGGGACATGAATCATCTCGTTGATTCTCTTGCTATTTCAGCCAGCATGTTCATTCCTCCCATGCCCCCTAGGCTCAGTTATGATATTCAAGTAAAATATCGACCATCCTTACCTGACAATATCAAATATTGGAAAGTTTTTGAGGATGATGATGAACTTAACAGATTTCTCCAAGTGGTAGACGAATTCTCTGATTTGCATGTTGACTAGCAGAATCTAAATGTAGAAGAAGCCCAGAAACCTGAGCTAAAGAAAAAATTGGGTCAGCATGATATTGTTCAGCCACCCAACAAATATATACCCCGAGGTTTGGTACCCTTGGAAAGGCTTTTTGATCAGAATGATGTTCCTTACAAGCCAGACAAAAAGGAGAAAGATCCAGTAGTTCACGAGCATAACATAGGGAGTGAAAGCCAACCCAAACTTATAAATTTATCTTCCGAATTGACCGTTGATCAGAAATCCAAATACTGTAGAGTTTTGAAGGAGTTTTCTGATGTTTTTTCTTGGAAATATAGTGACCTAAAGACTTATGACCCTGATATTATTCAACATAAGATCCCTATTGAAAAAGACACCATTCCTTTCAAGAAAAAGCTCAGACCTATCAGTCCTCTTCTTCTGCCTGTGATTGAGAGAGAAATTAAAAAACTTCTCGATGCCAAAATCATTATTCCCTTGAAATACTCCAAATGGATTGCCAATCTGGTGATAGTAAGGAAGAAAAATGGTGAGGTCAGATTGTGTGTAGATTTCAGAAACCTAAACAAATTATCCAAGAAAGACAACTATCCCCTCCCTAAGATGCAACACTTGTTGCAAAGGATTTCAGGGGCCAAGGTCATGTCTTTCCTTGATGGTTTTTTTGGTTACAATCAGATTGTTGTCCACCCTGATGACCAGGAGAAGACTGCATTTACTAATCCTTGGGGTACCTTTATGTACGCCAAGATGCCATTTGGGTTAATGAATGTCGGGGCCACATTCCAAAGGGCCATGGACATAGCCTTCGTGGGAGAAAAGGACAAGTTTGTCCTCATATACCTTGATGATATCACAGTATATT
>SNQJ01S0268304.1:0-11836 GCA_010110895.2 Picea sitchensis | reverse complement strand
TGTGACACATAGATCCACTGTGTATGTCTCGTGGCTATGTCATCTTGATTTGAAATTTCTCGCATAGATCCACAGTGTATTCAAGTGGCTATGTTATATTTTGACGGCATGGATCCATAGTGTATAATTGGTGGCCATGACCCATGTATATCATGCCATCAGTCTATGATCTGAGTATGGGAATGCCTACCTCAGAATCGGTATATATGATATTCTGCAGATGCTTGGATGTTTGCAGGTTTTCGATTAGATATGCTCCTGGTTCTTGACACACACATGCAGCTTACAAAGTATATCGGTTGTCACTAGTTCCAACCTCATACTTTGGGGGGCACTCTGTTACCCATATTTTTGGTCGTCATGATGATGTATTGATGATGGTGTACTCAGACTCTTCATTAGAACTCTTTCCTGAGAAAAGTTACCTTTATCTCTTTCCAGAAATCACAGTTTTGAGGAAGGTTCGCAGGCTACTAATACATTTGCCTGCGAGAATGCATGATTCTCGCAGGCTACCTTAAGCCAGGGTGCGAGAAGTTCGCACTGTCTCTAACTGGTAGGGTGCGAAATCTTTCTAAACAAGGGAAAAAGATGAATTCTCGAAGTTTCTATAAAGGAATCTTCTAGAAGGATGAGATGGCATTCAAATGGTTATCTAAGTACTGGATTTCCTAATATTTTGGGATCATTCTTATCCAAGTAACTAATTCATTCTCTTCTATATATTGAGGGGGATTCTCATGAAAAAGTTTAGAAGCAAACTAGCAAGAGATTTATTGAAGAATTAGTGAAATATTGTGTGAAGGACTGAAGCTACAGCAGCTAGAGAACTCCAGCAAGTTTATCAAAGGTGGTGGATCTTCTTCATGCAAGTGAGGAAGTGTGTGTGTCATAGCTAAGGGCCATTGAAAGGAAGTTTGCAACATCAAGTCTCAGGTTGTAATCTTTACTTTCCATCAATATAATACAGTAATGTGTCCCTTTCCCATAAAGTTGATTTCACTTTATTGTATAACTCCTTGATCATATACATAGATTGACTTTTGAATAAATTGCATATTCTTCACTTCGGTTGGTTTGTATTGTTTTGATCTTGCTGTACGAGAGCACTGGAGCAAAGCGGGAGCAACAAAGATCAAAGGAAAGCGATCATAAGGTATGGTCCTTATTCTTACTTTCTAGTATATTCAATAGTTAGAATCTAGGGAAAGAGTATCATTCTGTCTTGCTTTGTTCTAGATCCAGGTGGATCTAGGGAGATCGGTTTGTGTCCCCACTTACGGATTTATCCAATAATAGAAGCCCCCACCAGGAGTGTTTCTCACAAGGTTATTATCAGCTTCCTGGAGGATATCATAGCCAGATTTGGCTATCCCAGCAAAATTGTCACTGATAATGCTACTTCTTTCAGGTATGAGCCTCTAATTAAGTTATGTGAACAGTTCAAAATTTCACTGATTCACTCCACCCCCTATTATCCTCAAGGAAATGGACTGGCAGAGTCTTCCAATAAAAGCCTAATCAAACTCATCAAAAGATTGTTGGAGGACAATAAGAGGGCCTGGGATTCAAAGCTCAAATTCTCTCTATGGGTCGATCGAGTGACAACGAAAAAGTCCCTGGGCACCTCACCTTTTCAACTGGTTTATGGGACGGAGGCTATTTTTACCACTCAACTCGCATTACCTATAGTGAAATTCTTCCAGGATATTGAAGGAGAGCTAGATCATATGGTCAGAAGGATTCATCAAATAGTGGAGGTGCAATAGATGAGGGAACAGGTGATGGACGTGGCCCATAGTCATCAGCAGAAGGTCAAGCAGGCTTTTGATAGGAAGGTCACAAAGAAGGAATTCGAACTCGAGGATTTGGTGCTTAAGTGGGATGCACCCAGGCAGGATAGGGGAAAACACAGCAAGTTTGACGCCCTCTGAATCAGTCCCTTCAGGATCACTGAAGTATTCTCAAATAACACTTATAAGTTGTAGGATTTGGAGGGTGATGAAGTTTTTAATTGCCCAATAAATGGGCATTTCCTAAAAAAATGTTTTGTTTGAGCCGAAGGCGGCTCCTCGTTTTGTAAATATTGTCCTTTTAGTTGTTTATTTATTTATTTTCGTCTTAATAGATGACTCCATAGCCCAACAACAAGGCACTGAAGCCGCAAATGAGTTCTTAGAGCATCGCAGAAACGACTCTATCCCCCCTGGAGCCTAATGTTAGCATAAATTCTTGCCAGTTGGCATTTTCTTCTGGTTTCGGGCCCCTGGTGTAAATGCATAGAAGTGAGATTTGAAACTGATCGAGTGTGTTTTATTCAAAGGCCGCAGCCATGAGCACCGAGCGCAGCCCAAAAAAGAATCCCATTTCGGGCTTAAAATCAAGTGAGTGGGCACTTTGTCTTTCAACGGCGAGGATCCACAAATGGGGAAGATCGACGACCATCGGGTAAGTTTGGGTCACAGAGTTGCACGTGGTCAAACGCTTGAGCTCATCTCCTGTGGCCAAACTCACGAAACGATCAAGCCATTTCGGTATTTCAACTATCGGGACTTCAACATACAAAGGTCTCTCCTCCTTGCATCATGTATCCCCAGTGCACGAAATCTCAAAAGAGCCAAGACTGTCGATCAAGAAATGATTTAGACCATCCATCCAATGGGACACGTGGTGCGTGATAAATCCATTTCGGCTACCGAGACTTCAAGAGAACATAGGGTCTCCTCCTTTCACTGCATTTCAGAATCTTGAAGCCCGAAATGCCGAAAGGGTCCAGGCCAGAGGCGGTCTCACATTTGAGAAGTAATCTAGGTCGTCCATGCAATGGGACACGTGGCGTGCGATCAAGACATTTCGGCTACCAGGACTTCGAGGGAATATAGGGTCTCCTCCTTCCATTGCATTTCAGAATCCCGAAGCTCGAAATGCTGAAAGGGTCCAGGCCAGAGGCGATCCCACATTTGAGAAGTGATCCAGGTCATCCATCCAATGGGATAGGTGGCGCACGATCAAGCTATTTTGGCTATCGGGACTTCGAGAGAACAGAGGGTCTCCTCCTTCCACTGCATTTCATAATCATCGAAACGCGAAATCCCAAAAGCGCATTTGAAGATAGGCATAGGGTCACAGCTCGTGGTCACTTGGGGTGATAGAAAGAACTGTGCAAAGGGCCAAAGCGTCGGGTTTAGCTGCAGAAAGGATCGTTGTGTTCTCCAGGTACCAGTTCAACTTGGCCTTGATCTTGGTCCCTGCTAAAAGTAAGTGAAGGTAGGGGAAGGTAGTTGAAACCTTGGCTCACTCATTAAATGCAAAGCATGAAGGTTCCGACAGGTAGTCTGCCCGAGATAGTTCTGTATGCTGGGTTTTTTTAAAGAAGCCATGTTGAGTCCTCGTCTGACCAGAGGAGTATGCACACGCTATTTTATCCTTTAATGTTTCAGCTACCCCCCCTACAAAGACCATGCAAAGTTAAGGTGACCTCTGATGAAGGAGTTCAGGCCAGATTTGACTGAAGAGACGCCACACCCTAGAAGTTATAAGACGCCTCTGTTGGGTGGATGTTTAGGAGTATATTTACTCAGTTTTTGTATTTTTGTAAGGATCAATGGTAGAGCACAGCTCCTGATTGTAAATCTTTAATCCAACCTTTGGTTCTCTGGTTATAGAAGAACAGTTGAGACTTCTTGTTTAATGACAGCCATCTTCTTCTTTTCCTTTTTCCCTCTAAATCTGAAAGCCCGGGCATGGATGATCTAGTCGAGTGTTGCATAGCTATATAATGTAGGTTTGATTATATCAGTTCTGCAATCTCTTTAGGTTCATTTTGAATTTTATTCGGCTCTGAGAGGATCTCATATCCGAGACTTTTCCTCTTTTGTAAAGACTGTTGGAAGACCGGATGTCCATAGCAGACTTTATGTCCCCTCTCTTTCCCTCCACTTACTCACCACTATCATTATTACTGGCTTAAGTTATGTCAAGACCTCATATGTCACTGTTGTTCCAGCCCAGTTTTCTGAGTTATAATGATATGATTCTGAGTTTCTTTCCATTTGATCAACCTCTACAAACAAATCGTGACATAAAATTGATGGGTGTCAAGCTCTGCTCCTGCTGCAATCTAGGAGTGACTTCCGACGCTAACACCTGGTTCTCTAGTCTACTTTAGCACTATGGTCCACACTTATCCATGGGACCCTGGTATATGGTTGTACATTAATTTTTGAGGAGAAGGCTTTCATAATGGGGGTGGAATGTTAGGTAGCTAGAGAGGTAGTGGGGAGGAGCGAAGCGCCCATAGTTATAATAGTAGAGGTCATTCAATGTAAAGTGGACTGGGTCCACTATAGTACTAAATAAGGCTCACTATGGTAGTTATATATAATAAATGTAAGAGGACTTCTTAGAAGGTTTTACTTCTCGAATGTTCCTCCTCTATAATGTTCATAGGTGGTTGGTAGCACTATATAAAGGGGTTCAAACAATGTAATGGGATATGAAGAGAAGTATTGTATTTGGAGCAGTAGCTCAATAGGAGGATGCCCCCTCAAAGAAGCAAGTGAACAAGAGAGGATCCCTTCCATAATAGGATTCATTGTATGGTGTTTCCCTACCTCAAGGGTTTTGATATAATAAAGTGTGGCTTCTTCTATATTCCTCTATGGATCTATTGTGTATTCATTATTTGTGGTGATTATATTTGTAGATCTACTCAGGTACTTAACATTTTCCCTTCCTCAAACACGTAGGTCTGGGAACGTCTCCCTTGGAGTAGAGTCATCTCCCTCCTAAATAGAAAACGGTATCTTGTTGAGGTGACAGTGACAGGATTACCCTCATGTTACTCCAATCTAAGCCTACTTTCCTTTGGGCTTTGGGAAAGTACAAATTGTGCGATAACACACAATAGACATTCAATGCATGAAATGAAAATTGCATATTTTACTTACTTCACCCAGAATAATCAAGCATAAACCCGAGTTTGCAGAAAATTCCACCACAAATCAGCCAAGAAGAATCCAAAACATGTCCTCCAAATGGCGTACACTAGTAAAAGAGACCAGTATGCCAAAGAGGGCGAAAATTTCAGTCCTTATCCTCTTGTGTGAGGAAGAGTTATGATTAAAAAGAATTCCAAGAGGTGTATTTATATCACCTTTCTTGGCCTAAAATGTCAACTTAAAAATATTAGAGGGTCGACCTAAAAATTTGTCCTTATAATTATAAATTTTAAAATTTACATCAAAATCTCCCTTAAAAGGGTGGCGTCATGCCCTTCTAGGGTGATGTTGAGCTCCCAAATAGGATGTTAGGCTGGAAAAGGTGCAATGTTACGCCTCCAAAGGCCATACTTCATGCCCACATGTGCCAAGTGTCATTTCAAACCTCCTCCATAAAAGCACCAAGCCCTAGAATGATGTCATGGGCTAGTAGAGTGACGTCCAAGCCTCCAAAGGCTATCATCCAAGTGGAAAGAGGTGGAAGCTCGTCTCCTAGCCATGCCAGAGTGCCTCCAAAGGCAACGACCTCCTTCTTCAATGTGCAAATAGTGATCACAAACTTTCCCTGGACGTGGGGTTTCTTCATCCATCCTTGGGCTCCAAGGCCCCCATGAAGGTTTGAACAAAGTCAACTCCTCATGAATACATGTCCACCAACAAGGTCCTGCAAAGACAAATAGATACGCCCTCCAAGGGTCCATAAGTCACAAGAATCATGCCAAGTAAGCCACCTATAATAATGGAACCACCCAAGCATGTGCATCAAACCCCCCTTTTCAAACTAAACAAATTCTCAAAGACCTTATACAATTTGTCAAATTTAGGTATGGGAAGGGTGTTAAGGCATCCTATTGGGTTAGTCAATCCCCAAGTCAAAGGTGTTTCCTAAGGAAAACCTATATAAGACATGTGTGAATGTGAGGTGGAGTGCGGTGAGACTTTTGGGCATGGGGTTCATGACATACAAGGGTTCATATTCTCTCATTTATGGGTGCCTTTGTGAGCACAATGCCTAGGTTCGGCTCCACCAAGTGAAGAGACACAACCCTAGCATCACCTCACAACTTGTATTTATATGTGAGGATGGTGTCTCATTTGAACACACACTCACTCATCTAATGCACATATCTTTAAGATAGTTGCAGTTGCAGGAAGAAGTCTAACAAAGAAGAAGAGAGGTGCATGCTTGGTCTTGGTTTGTCTTTGGTGTTTTGGTCTTAGTCTTGGCATTGTACTGGTAATCTATTATTGAAGAATTTTTGTTGGGCTTTCTTATCCATGAGGGTTTCCAGGATAAAATGTTGTGTACCTTGTGATCGTGTTTCTTTCAGTGATCCTCTTTATATTGTTTTTTCAGAAATGCATTGAATGCTCATAAAATTTGGAAATAACCTAATAACAGCAGTAAAAACTTAACAAAACATAGGCACAAATGCCACCCCTGAGCACCTTAACCTTGATAGACAGAATAATTATGGAAGAAAACCGTAGAACGAATAGCCAACCAAGGTAGCATACCTCTCTCCAGAGCTAGCATACCAAGAAGAAAGTCCAAACCATAACCAAGCAGAAATTCCAACCATAAACAAAGACCAAGTCACCACTGCAACAGTTGCAGCTCTCCTCCAATCATGCACACCACTTGTCCTTATTCAGTTGTGAGAGTTTGTGTGACAATTGAGCTCTAGCGCCCTCTTATTTATAGTCCTCCAAGTGGCCTAACTAGGTCGACTTCTACTTCTGGATGATAATAATTTAATATAAATTATTATCTTGAGCCGACTTGTCTTCTAAGTTTATTTCCTATCCTTCTAGGGTTTCTCTTGCTTTCTGGAATATTGTAGACTCATCAAAAGTTACATGTAGAGGTTAATACCTCCCCCATCTACCATAATATCAACACTCCATCCTAGCTAGGGAGGTATTAAAGGCAATGGTATTGAGCACAAACAGGCCATTCAATCAGTAGCATCATCATAGCCACACAGGCCAACTCATGATCACGTAGATCAACTTACGAGCAACATCACCACTATTAGTATCATCTGATAGCATCAACTACATCATCTCTTGAGGCCATACTCCATCTGAGTAATCAGGCATGATGTTGAGTAAGTCACTCACTCAACAGAGTGATACAAGAACCATTCTTCTAATCTGGACATACGTCCTAGAAGAATAGTTGTCCCAACAGACCTTGAAATCCCTGCAATAGGATACAAGGATCATTCTTCTAATCTGAACCCACGTCCTAGAAGAATGTTAGTCCTCCCAAATGTCGAAATCCTCCCAGATGTCGAAATCCACCCTATGGTCTAAAGAGACCATTACTTCAGGAATGTCAGTCTCAGACTATTTTCTAATCAGATCATATGTACCATAGATATGAATCTCTACCCATATGCCTTAGAAAATATCGGTCTTGTATCAACCACCCTAATCGGAATGTCATGTCCTTAGGAGGCAAACTATTCAACATGATCAAGCCAATAATTGTGCCTCGGGAAAAATACCAGCCCATGATACGTCAGCAATCTGTCAACATGGACCATTCTGCATAGGGAGAATGTCTATCTACCAACAATTCGTTCTACCAGGACCATTCTTTGCCTGGAGAACATTTGTCCATCAACACAATCACTATCCATCTAGCTGGAAATCATCTCCAACACTAGTGGTATCCTCCATGGCAATCAGATAGTAGCATACAACATCTTCAATGCCATCCAATAGAACACAAATGTGTCTATTCATAGTAGTATACAACTACTATCCAGTGGTACACAACCACTCCTAGTTGTTGAAATAATGTAACTGCAAAGTGTATTCTAATTATTATTGTGGAATTATTCATTATATCAATTCCTTATTGTGGATTGATCATGTCGTCTATTGTAAAAGATGAAATCCCCTTTTGTGGATTGGTCAAAACATAATTGTAATTGGCAGAATAAGAAGTTGGCCCCAAAATATATTAAAGAGGCCCCAGAATATATTAAAGGTGGTTATAAGCACCCAGATTGAGAAGTCGGCCCTACCAGTGAAGAGACAATTCCACACGTGCCAGAATTTTATAAATAAGGAGGTTAGAGCCTCACTTAGATACACACTCACTTGTTCACTGAGAGACAAGTTTCGGAGTTGCAGTTGGAGAAGAGAGAGAGAGAGAGAGAGAGAGGCGCATTCTTGGGAGAGGAATTTATGTATTTGTTTGAGTGATCTCTTGGCATTGTATTGGCTATCTATAATAAGGAAGTTTTTGTTGGGTTTTCTCCCCCATGAGGGTTTCCCAGGATAAATGATGTGTCTCTTGTGATTGTGTATTTCTCAGTGATCCTATCTTATGTTATTGTTATCTATTGAAATGAAAAGAACTCTAATAATAGCTTAAACCTTAACATGGTATCAGAGCTATGTTGAAGAGAGCATCTTTCACAAGAGAAAAGTGAAAAATGTCACTGTTGTCGTACATGCAAATTAGGGCTTTTTGTTGATGAAGTATTTCATCCCTAAAACCATCTAGAAAAGTGCACCCTTCCTCAAGGATCACTTTTTCATCCTCGGCCCAAATTTTCAGTGGCTAGATCTCCTGGAAAGTGAAACCCTAGTTTCACAAAGTACCAGAAGTACCAAAAAACCAGAGTACTAGAAGTACCAGAAAACCAGAAGCACGAGTCAGAAATCCACAAATCAAGTTTGGAGGGGTAAAAGTTGGATTTTCTCAGATCCAAACACACCAAGATACTTGCTTCAGCCAAGCGCACCTCCTGGTAAGTTCAGAATTTGATTTTGAGCATTTTCATTGTTGGTCATTTTCCTAGCTCTAGGTAAAAGATGTATGCAAGCACTAAGCTTGTTGACAAGCTGGAAGGTGTAGAAAACTTATGTGCCTGGAAGTATAGGATTGGACTCATTATTGAAGAGAATGACCTAGCAATATTCATCAAAGAAGAAGTGTCAAAACCTAATGACACTACAAACAAAGCAAAGCATCAAAAGGACACGATAAGGGCCAAAAGAATCATTGCATATTCAATCAAAGATCACTTGATCCCTTATGTGTCATCAAATAAGACTCTGAAAGAAATGTTTGATGCCCTAAGTAGACTATATGAAGGAAATAACATAAACTGGAAGATGAATCTAAGAACTCAGCTCAAGAATACAAGGATGCGGAAAGGGGAATCAATCCAAGAATATTTCTCCAGAATATCCCAATTCAAAGAACAACTAGAATCAATCAGAGATGCTATAGACGAATACGAACTTATAATGACGGCCCTTAATGGTCTCACAAGACCTTGGGATGCATTCATCCAAACGATTTGTGCCATAACAGAGAAACTAAAATTTGACGGTCTATGGGAAGAATGCATTCAAGAAGAAACAAGAGTAGCTAACCAAGAAGTGTTACTAGAAAGAGATGATGATCAAGCTCTAGCTACTCACACCAAAGGAGGAAGGAAGAAGTCCTACTTCGAAAAATAAAATCATAAAGAGAATCACCCCCAAAACAAATCTCAACCAAAGAGATTCCATAAGAAAGGACAACGAAAGGAAAGAGATTAATCATCTATCCAATGCTACCATTGTGATAAGATGGGATATATTGCGAGATATTGTCCAGCAAGATGAGAAGAATACAAAAATAAAAATAAGAGGCACCATGCCCATGAAGTTGAAGATGAAGAGCCACCCACAAAGATGTTAAGAGAACAAATTAAAGACTATGTCTTAATCTCAGCCCTCTCAAAATCGGTAACACCTGGAGAGGACACTTGGCTCATTGATAGTGGTGCCTCCAAGCACATGATAGAGCAAAGAGATATTCTCTCTTGCATTTCAGAAAAGAATTTTTCTCAGAAAGTGACACTTGGAGATGATTACCAATATCCCATCAAGGGAGTGGGAGAATCAAACTACAAGATTAATTCAGGGAATACAATGAAGATGAAGGACGTACTCTATGTACCAGGTTTGACAAAGAACCTACTCTCCATTTCAGATTTAGAAAAGAAAGGCTTCAGAGTTGTGTTCATAGATGGAGAAGTCCTTATGTGGGATAAAGGAGAAACCTTGAAAGAAGCAATCATCATTGGAAAAGAAGAAGGTGGCTTGTATAATCTAAAGGGTCACTCAGAAGCTACCATGACCCACACCATTGAGAATCCATGTGAACTTTGGCATAGAAGGTTAGCCCACATCAACTACAAGGCACTACCATATGTATGCAAAGCAGAAGGAGTCCTAGAACTCATTCTATTAAAATATTGTGTAACTGTAAAGAATAATCTTATCCCCTTTTGTGGATACAGATAAAATATATTTATTATTGATTAGATCAATCCCCTTTTGTGGATTGATCATGTCGAGCATTGTAATTGACCATATCCCCTTTTATGGATTGGTCAAACCCTAATTATAATAGGCTAAATAAGAAGTCGGCCCCAGAATATATTAAAGGTGATTATAACCACCCAGAAGAAGTAGTCAGTCTTGCCAGTGAAGAAACACTTCCACACTTGCCATAATTGTATAAATAAGAGAGGCCATCGCCTCATTTGAACACACACTCAGCTCACTCATCTAGTGTGCAAGTATTGAAGGAAGTTGCAATTACCAGTTGTCGGAAGAAGGAAGAGAGAGAGAGGCGCATCCTTGGGAGAGGAATTACTGTGTTGTTTGGCTCATTGTCTTGGCATTGTATTGGCTATATATATTAAGTAATTTTGTTGGGTTTTATTCCCCTAGAGGGCTTCCCAGGATAAATGCTTGTGTACTCTTGTGATTGTGTTTCTCTCAATGATCCTATCTATGCTATTGTTATTTAGTAAATTGAAAGTAACCTAATAATAGAAAAAACTTTAACATGGTATCAGAGCTAAGATGAAGAGAGCATCTTTCACAGAAAAAAGAAAAACGTCACTATTGTCGTACATGAAAATTATGTCTTTTATTGAAGAAGGTTTTCAATCCCAAATCCATCTAGAAAGGTATGTCCTACCTCAAGGAACATTTTGGCATCTTCAGTGCACATTTTCAGTAGCTAGATCTCCCAAAAAGTGAAACCCTAGTTTTCACAAAGTACCAGTGTACCAGAAGTACCAGAAAACCAGAAGCACCAGTCCAGAAATCCGCAGATCAAGTTTGGAGGGGTAAAAGTTGGATTTTCTGAAATCTAAACACACCAGGCTACTCGCCTCAGTCCAGCGCATCTTTTGGTGAGTTCAGTTTTCAGATCCAAGTAATTTGATTTTTTTATTATTTCTATAGCCCAAAGGGCTAGGGTTTCTACTACAAGAAAGAATGGCTACCAGCATGAGGGTAGAAGACAGGCTAGAAGGATCTGTAAACTTCAAATATTGGAAGCATAGGTTGCAGATAATTCTAGATGAGAATGATCTCCTAGAACATGTTACAGTGGGTGTACCAGAACCAGATGAAGAAGAGTAAAAGACCAAGCATAAGAAGAATGAAATGAAAGAAAAGAGAATCGTGTCAGATTCAGTGAAGGATCACTTGATCCCTCATATATCCGAACTATAGACAGCAAGGAAAATGTATGAAGCACTCAGCAGGTTATATGAAAGCAAAGACATCAACCAGAATCTTACCTTAAGAAATTAGCTTTGTAATATGAATATGGAAGACTCAGAATCTGTCACATCCTATCTTATGAGAGTTTCTCAGATCAGATATCAGCTTGCAGCTATTGGAGATGTCATTAGTGACAAGGAGCTTGTAAACACAACCCTAAATGGGTTTCCAACATTTTGGATTCCTTTTGTACAAGGAGTGTGTGCAAGAAGCAAGTTACCCAAGTTTGATAAGTTATG